>VMDR010000616.1:0-201082 GCA_007922815.1 Macrotus californicus
GTAAACAAAATAGCCCTGACCGGTTTGGTTCAGTTGGTTGGGCAGCATCCTGCAAAGTGAAAGGTCGCCAGTGAGATTCCCAGTTGGGGCAACTGCCTGGGTTTCAGGTTCAACTGGTTGGTATTTCTCTATCAAACTGATGCTTCTCTCCCTCTCTTTCTCCAACCCTTCCCCTCTCTCTAAAATAAATAAATAAAATATTTTTTAAAAATAAAATATACAAAAAAATGCAAGAATCAGAGTTTTGGTGATGCCTTTATTTGTCAGGCAGTTTCTACCAAAACTAGAATAGAATCCTGCTTTTCGCGCATGACGCATTTTTGTCCCAGTACTGGTGATGTAAACTGTGATCAATTGGTTAGGTGGGTGATCTGCCAGGCTTTTCCACTATAAATTTACTTTCCTTTCTGTTTTATTTGTTATATTTCTCTGAGTACTCATTAATGTATTTATTTCTATCCATCTATACTTCCTGGATTATTTTATTTTATGGATTATAATCCTTAATTATAATTTTCTAAAAAATGCTCACATTGCCCCAGACTTGGTCAGTGGGAGCTCCTGTAAGCTGGCTTCTCCTTTCTTTAGAAATGTCTCCATCATTCTTCCAACACTTCCTTACTCTCTGAAAGGCACGATGCTCCAGGCTCATCACATACTCTCCCTCTCTAGACCAGGAATCAGCCACTTCTTCAAAGAGCTCTGGTTCCTTTTCGTGGAGAATGGCATTTAGAAACCAAGATCTGGGAAGTGCATACATTGGCATTAGGGTGTTGTTGCTTTTAGAATTTCTCAGAGGACAGAGCCAGAAAATAAATAGTATAATAAATAAGTATAATAATAGTATAATAAAAAGTATGTGCAAATAAATATTTCAGTATCTACCTATCTACATATTTGCATCTACATCTACATCTACACATTAAAAAACACTAGTTGATAGTATAGTTCCAGTTGCAGCCCAACACCATAGTGACACATGAAAAGAAGCGGCTTCTAGCTGCAGACAAAGGAAGTTCCGTGTGGCACACCATGCACAAAGTCCATTGCAGTGAATGAGACACCCAGATGAAAAAGCCCTTTCTTAATCTTTGAAAGAGCACAGCAGGTTATTTCCACATTTTGAGCCTGGAAAAGGACTACTTAAACACAACGTACACAAGGCAAAAATGGATCATAAAGAAAAAATGCAAATTTGACATTAAAATATAAAACCTCTGAACAAAAAACAGGCCATTTGAAAAGTGAAAAGACAAGCCATACACTGGAATAAAGTATATATCCTCTGAAAATGTATTATCCACCTGTAAAAAACTCACATAAATAAATAAGAAAATGACTTATCAAACCAGTGGAAAAATAGAACAAGGACTTGAACAGGCTCTTCACAGAGAGAAAGATCAAATGGCAAAAGTGCAAAAAATATGCTTACCTTCTCTAGTACGAGGAGAAAACTTATTCTGAAAAACAAAATAGGTCATATCAGATTGGCAAAAAAAAAAAAAATGAAGTCAGACAACTCCAAGCATTGCTGAGTACCTGAGGAAATGGGAAGCCTTACACACTGCTAGAAAGAATGCAAATGGGTAAAATTATTTGGGAAGGTAATTTGCCTTAAAGAGATGCACTTAGGCTGTGACCTATAGTTCCACTCCTAGGCTGATGGGTGTAACTTTGAACAATTAACTTCCACTGTTGTATAGTATTTCACTGGGCACGCAGGCTACGAGTCTATTGGGAAGCGATTCGGCTGTTTCTGATATTTTGCTATTTCAATACTCCAGTCAATGTACTTGTCAAGGTTTCTTTTTATGCCTCTGTGACGTCCTCTGGAGTACAGTGAGGACAAGCTGTGCGTCGACCTAACCCCCACCATTCACGGAGGGTTTGTGTGGCAACTGCTGTGCCTGCATTACTTCATTTTAAAGGGTGATCACTGTGTTACTGTGGACTTTGGGTTTCTTACTCCAACTAGAAATTCCACATTAGTATAATCTACAATTATCATTTTAGCCACTGGAGAACAACTTAAGTCACCATCATTTTACAGCTAAATCCTAGAAGGGCAGGGTAGGGCTCAAAAGAACATGGGGCCCCACTGCACCAACTTATCCTTTCAGAGATGCAAAAAAATAATAATAATAACCTGGTGAGTGGGTGGCAGAGACTGGTCTAGAACACGATTCTGAGTTTTAAAAGAATAACTGTAGAATGATATTTGATACAGGTATGTTCTCAGGCATCTCCAGTTCTAACATGAATCACTTCTGAACCAGGGGTGCCAAACTCATTTTCACCAGGGGCCACATCAGCCTCACGGTTGCCTTCAAAGAGCCGAATGTAATTTTAGGACTGTATAAATGTAACTACTCTTTAACTAGGGGCAAGGAGCTCGGCACTGCTGCCAGGTAGAAACAACATAGAGGTCCAGATTCGGCCCGCAGGGCTTGTGTTTGCCACCTGTGTTCTAAACCAAGGATTATCTAAAATATACATTTGAAATCCACACCATGCTTTAGACTGCTCTTTACAAACTCATCTCAAAGGGCATAGCTATCCTTATGCATTTCCTTCACTTTCATAAAATATAAAAACTGTCGGTTCCTACAAAGGCCCAAAACCAACGACCAAACTGCCCTTGAAGATGGACACTGGCTGTGTGAGCGCTGGGCAGACAACACGCCCGACCTGAAGCTGCACCAAGCTGAAATCATCTTTCAGCCCGAGGTTCTCCTTGGCAATGGATGGATGCCTTAGGTTTTGGAGCGGTCATTGTTCCCATGGGCAGTTTTGTGAAGTAGCCAGCACGCCTGCCTTCTCAGTTGCAAGCCTAGTGCACCTAGTAGTACTTACTGTTAGCCTTCCTGATGTCCTGAATCATGTGAATGTCCTTTTGGGAAGAGGACAAACAGCTGACTCACCATTTGGGAGTGGTTTGGAAGACACTAGACAAATTCCTTCTTCCAAACTTTCTGCCTTTCCACCAACCTGACTTAACATTTTTCTATTAAAAACCTTTTTTTAACCAATATATAACTGACATAAAACATTGCATTAGCCTTAGTTGTATAACATAATGATTTGATACGTGCATATATTGCAAAATGACTACCACAACGAATTTAGTTAACATCCTACATCAGAAAGATGTAGGGAATTCCCTGGTAAAAAATGCCCATTGCACTGGGTAACTAACACCATCTGCCAGAAAGGAAGCAAGCAAAGCTTTGAGTTGGGGTAGAGGTTGGGGGGGGGGTTGCGGGGTGGGGGGGGGGACGACGAGACCAGGACACAAATGAGGAGAACAGCTCATGAAAGTGGAAGTGATAAAAGGTCTACAGCACAGATTTGCCAGAAGGAAAAGTACTGCCCACAACAAGCAGGTCCACTCTTTGTTCAGCTCTCATAGGTAAAACAGAATCCACTGTCAAAGAGTTTGGTGTTGAAGAAAAATTTTTATCTGAACTTCACGTGCGAATCTGAGTAAGTCCTCTAGCTATTGCCTGCCATGGTTTCTGCACAATACCACACACCCTCTCTCCTTAATGACGTTAAAAGATTTTGTCTTTAACTCACCTTAATAAGGAAGGAGTAGAGCTCTGTATTTTTCAGTCTTACTTCTCAAACTGTGATCATCCTGGCGGGGAAACTGTCTCTCGGTTGTCAGAGTCTGTGGGTACTTTTTAACAGTTTGGCTTTGTTTTTTTTGTTTTGTTTGTTCATTTTGCATTTGTAGAACCTCTTCCTCCTTTGCTGGTTTCCAGGTTGAGGGGGCGGGGGCACTCAGAAAGCAATCTTGCCTTGTTTTGACTAAGTGGCTGATTGCAAACTCCCTAGTGTTTCTTTGATCCCTTGCCCCTGAGAAGTCTGACTCCCGGCACCCTGCCTCTGGGTGGTTACCACTGCCAACTGCTGGACAGCAACCCTCAGGGTGGGGTCGGGCTTCCTGGCCTAGAAATTTGATCCGGGGAGGAGATAAAATACAAAGGAGTGGAAGAGTAGGAAGAGAGGGAGGAAGGGATGGGACTGAAAGGGGGGAGAAAGGAGGGGAGGAAGGAAAAACAGAAGCAGCCAGGTTACAGTGGGAGGTGCCAGAGAAAAAAGAAAGTGTTCCTGTTTCCTCAGTGCAAGTCTCAAGGGCAACACAGCATCCACCCTTGTTTAAGAAATGCTGGAGACAAAAAGAGTAGTTACTCCCACTCTCCTTTGAAGTTTTAAAGCCTCCGTGTTTCTTTTGGTACAAAGAAGGGTTGGCCGAAGTGCCCAAAGTGGGGAAACGCGGGGTCAGGCGTTCATCTTTGTGTCCTTGGTATTTAGTAAGGTGTTTCACACTCACGGGGCTTGAGCGACAAAAGGAGGGAAGGGGTAGATAAGGCTTGCCTTTCTTGTAGCTTCTGTGTCCTTGCAATAATACTTCTCTACTGCAAAAAATATATATGTATATATTAGTAATATAGTATTTATATAAACGTAATATAGATTATACATGTATTCCTAATACATGACATGTCACTACTATGCATAATAACAGCAATTGTGTACTTGAGCCACTAGAGGGAGACAGAGGAACATGAGAAAAAGCTGCCATTCCAGACAGGACTTTACGAGAATGGAGGTACTTCACTGACCAGGCAGGATTAGAAATTTAAAAAAAAAAACAAACAGATTATTCTGCCTTCCTTTAATTCAAAATGTGTGTCTTACCGTTAATCAGTGTAATCCATACGTTTTTTTTAAGAATTACTAGGGCCCTGGCTGCTGTGGCTCAGTGGGTTGGTTGTCGTCCTGCAAACCAAAAGGTCACAGGTCCATTCCCCGTCAGGGCACATGCCTGAGTTGTGGGCCCAGCTAATGTTTCATTTATCGATGTTTCTCTCCCTCTCTCCCTCCTTCCCTCCCTCCCTTACCCTCACTCTAAAAATAAATAAATAAATAAATAAATAAATAAATTGTGAGAATTAATAGGGAAAAAGCTACTTATCACAAAGCAATGCAGAATTATTGACTCCAAGTCACACGGGGGCGCCAGGCCGTTTGACCGGAGCTCTCCGCAGACAGTGTTCCCCAGCAGAAAAGCACAGAGGAATCAGCTTTGGGACCAGTGCTTTCTAGCTTGGACCTTCACCAAGTTATTTGTCCTGTTGGAACCTGCTCTTCATCAGGAAAAGAGAGAGAGCAATCGTTTCCACTTGTGGCGTTGCTGTATAAGCTGATAAAGAACTTGCCGACAGCAAAGAACAAGTATTCTCTCAAACCATGTGTTTGAGTCATGAGGTCGTCTGCCTAATCGTGTTCTTGACCTGCTCCAATGACGGAGTCCACAGACCGTAAGTCTGCAAGGGAAGGGGCTGTGGCCGCTGCTCTTAGCATCTAACACAGTGAATAGTAGGAATTATTTTTCTAAGTCTCTTAAATCAGTGCGTAAAAACACTTAAATGTAGGAAACCCATATAACTTCACATTTAAAATGAGCCTTTTTCTTTCTGAAAGGGAATACTGTTAATAACTACTCCAGGACATGGGTCTGCAGCCGGACTGTCCCAGCCAGCAGGACATGGGACACATGCTCCCTTGACTCATGTAGCACTTACTCTATGGTGGGCACTGCCCTGAACGTCGTCCAGAATTGACTCCTTTAATCTTCATAACAATCCAGTTGAGGCTGGTTGTACTAACCATATTCAACAATTACTGAGTACCTACTACAGGTCCCAAGTCTTGCAAATTCCTAGGATAAATTTTAGAAAACAACAGCCACAAATGCAAAGATTTCTGTTCTCTAAAGGTGGACGAAAAGAAAGACAAAGTCAGAGAGTAAACACGAAAAAGAATTAATAAATAAATGCTGAGTGAGAAAATTGGGCACAGAAATAACATAATCTGCCCAGCATCTGCAGCTGCTAGTAACAGACCCCCAGTTTCAACTGAGGCAATCAGCCTCCAGTTCCTGCTTTTACCCAAGAAGCTGTCTTCTCTTTCACTTCCACTGTGCACTTAACCTTGCTCCATATTCAAATGCACTTCCTCCATAAATGACAGAGAGGTACACACAAAATCTGGTAATCCTTTTGCCATCAACTCAATACCCTCCATCTGTGCCAGACATCTGCCACAACTGATGACTTGATTGGGGTTACAGCTGACTTCACCCTGGACTTTGGGCTCCCTGGAGTTGCTCACTTTCCCAGCACGAACGAGGGCCCAGGGTTCATGAGTTCAGGGAAGTGGCCAGAGAGGACCACCAGACTGAAGTAAACAAATGACTCTGAGAAGAAGGGCCAGGTTTTCCAAAAGTATAAATTGCTTGAACTAACACTGGCGCCTGAGCATATTTGAAACCACATGATGCTTAACTTCCTCTGTACCCCCCCCCACCTCCCCACCCTGCTCTCTGTCTTCCTGCCCTTCCTCGTCTTGTGACTCTGGCAGAACTCCAGGGTGGTTATTCAACCTGTCTCAAGACACCCGGGGCCAAAAGAGAAAGAAAGGGCAAAGGCAGGCTCCAGGGCAAAGCTGACTGCCAAAAGCAATGTCAATCGCCTGAGGCTGGGCAGTGAGCACAAAGGAGCCTTTAAGCATAAAAGTCAGCCTGCAGAAAGAGATCAAGCACATTTTCAGCCCTCTGAACCTGTCCTTCCATGGGTAGATGTCCTAACCACTAGTCTTCACACCATCTAGTAAGCAGTCATGGCAAATATTTTTTGATGGCCTGTTACGTGCAAGGCACTGTGCTCACCATTATTTACCTGTGTGGACACCATAGCTTTCACACAAGTCTCTCTCTCGGTCTCCTTCTCATATCTATAAGCTGAAGGAGTTTAAGTTGGCAGCCTCCGAAAGTCAGCAGATTCTGACTGGTTCCTTGCTACACTGTGAGCATTCCAAATGCAGAGACCGTGCCCCGTTTATCTTTCTCTCCCAGGCTCTCAGCGCAGGCCATGACATGTAGGAGATGCTAGGCAAATGTTGAACACATCAAACTTTTGAAATAAGGCTCTTCAATGAGATCTCCACAACCAGTCAAAGGCTGACTCCCATGTCCACTAAAAATTGAATGAGAAAATGTTTTATGATTTTATTGTTGGACAGCTGGGCATGAAAAAGCTTTTGACCTCCATAAAAGAATATCAGTTGATTTCTGCAAACTTTTCAAAACCTAAGTGTCTACAAATACCTAGTCAGACTGTATGACAAACAACTCTTTATTTAAAAATAAGCATTTCTGAAGAGCTACTAAGTTAGAGGACTCAACATTCCCTGATTTCAAAACTTACCACAAAACTACAATAATCAAACAGTGTAGCACTAGCATAAAGATAGACATATAAATCGATAGGTTAGAGAATTCAGAAATAAGCCCTTACATTACTGGTCCCTGATTTTGAACAAAGATGTCAAAGTAATTCAATGGAGAAAGAATAATCTTTTTAACAACTTCTGTTGGAAAAAACTGGATATTCCACATGTAGAAGGATGAACCTGGACCCCTACCTCACACCATATAAAAAAAATAATTCAAAATAGATCATAGACCTAAATGAAAGAAATAAAACCATAAAATTCAGGAAAAAAATTATGGGAGTGACCATGAGTTAGGCAATAATTTCTTAGTCATAACACCAAAAACACAAATGATAAAAGAAAAAATTGATAAATTGGAATTCATCAAAATTAAAATGTACTTCAAACATCTTCAAGGACGTGAAAGGCAACCGACAGACTGTAAAAATATATTTGCAAACCAAGTATTCAATAAGAGCTTAGCATCCAGAACATACAAACAACTCTTATATCACAACAAGAAAAAGACAAATAACTCAATTTTAATAGGGGCAAAGGATTTGAATAGACAGTTCTCTAAAGAATATACACAAATGCTGGATAAATACATGAAAAGACACTCAATCATTAGGCAAATGGAAATAAAACCACGATATGATGCCACCTCAGACACACGGGTATGGTTGAAATTAAAAGATAAAAAATTACAACTGTTGACAAGGATGTGGAGAATTTAGAACCACCGTATATTGCTGATAAGAATTTAAGATAGTGCAATGACTTTGAAAAACATTTGGCAGGTAAATGTGAGATATATAATTACCATATGACTCAATATCTCTCACAGGTACTTGCCTAAGAGAAATGAAAACAGATGCCCACACAATGATTTGTACACAAAGCCTTATTGCAGCATTATTTATAATAGCCCAAAACTGTAAACAATCCAATGTTCACAACTGATGAACATATATACAAAGGTGGTCTACCCATACGGTGGAATAGATTCTGCAGTCAAAAGGAAAGAAATGCTGAAACATGCTACGATGTGAAAAGAAACTCAAAAATACTGTTAAGTGGAAGAAATCCATCACAAAAGACCACTTATTATATGATTCTATTTTTATGAAATGTCCACCCTCAGAAAGTCTGTAAAGGCAAATAGATTAGTGGTTTCCTAGGGCTGGGATTGGGAGAATGGGGATAGATTATGCATGGACACAGAGAGTCCTTTGAGGGTGATAAAAATGTTCTAAAATCAGATTGTGGTGGTAGTTGCACAATTCTGTAAATATACAAAAAACATTGAATTGCATACTTTAAAGGGTAAATTTTGAGGTGTGTGAATTATATAGCTCAATAAAGCTTGTTTATAAAATATCAACTATTGAGGGACAACAGACTTGTTCTTAGCTAAAGTGTTAAAGTCTAGCAAATGATAAGGGGAATTATATTGGGGCTGTAGTACTTAAAGGTGATTTTTTAAAATGTATTACTCAAGGGTGATAATCTTAGCATTCACATTCCCAGAGCAGAAATGATATCACCATAGGTAGCTATTTGATATTAGGCAGTTTTAAGATCTACTAATATTTTTATTCCTTCAGCTGGAAGGTCTTACTACTTGTAGAGTCCATTAAGCATGCATATATTTTACTGATGGAGAAAATTAAGAAGACATAACAGTGGTTTATGCAGAACTGTCATGATAGCTAAGAAAAAGTGGGAGCCCTGGCTGGTTGGCTGAGTTGGTTGGAGCACTGCCCTATACACCAAGAGGTTGCAGGTTCAATTCCTGGTCAGGGCACATATCAGATGCAACTGCTCGATGTTTCTCTCTCATATCAATAATTTCTTTCTTTCTTTCTCTTTTTTTCTTCCTTCTTTCCTTCCTCCCTTCCTCCCTCCCTCTCTCTCTCTCTTTATCCCTACCCCGTTCCTCTCTCTCTCTCAAATCAATAAACATATCCTTGAGTGAAGATTTTTTAAAAAGAAGTAGGAGCAAGGGAAGCAAAATGACAACTTCTGAAAAATACGCTCAGCATAGCGCGGACAGACGGGGCTCAGGGACGTTGACAATAACGGCAGCAGCACTGTCCTGGCACACGGGAGATCTTCAGGAAATAGTCATGAAAAGAAGAAATGAAAGATATATTTCTGGAGAAGAAAATTCTGAACTATTGACCATTCTTAGTCTAACATACTCATCATTTGTTTTTGAGAAAATAGATTATAAAATTGCCCATATTCTTAGAAAAGATGGATCTTTCCTTCTCCTTTTGGGTTTTCAGCTGTACCTTCCTCTTCCTTCAATCAGTTGTTGAGCTAAATTCATTGAATTCAACAGGCTGACCAGTGTGTATCCCAGTGGTGGCAATTCGGTGCATATATTTACCAGCGTCTGAGAAAGCAGTTCCCCTGGCACTTAACACTACCAGTCCCACGCTGTGCTCACACTCAGGTACTGCAATGGTGCTGCTCGCTGAAGCTGCCATCCAGAACCCCGATTACTTGGTAGGTCTGTACTGCATTTGTAGTTATTTGTGTTATAATTCTTCCTCACTCTACTCCAGGAAATAAGTGGCAGATTACATAAGCAACTAATCTAGTTCAAGGCCCCAAGCCATCAGCGGCATGTTGTTTGCTCAATGAGTCAACAAGCAGACTGTGGAGACACAATACATCTTATCTGGAGACCAGGCCGCCAAGCATAAGCAATGAGGCAATGGGGGAAGGCTTAGAGTATGTCAATGTCAAAAATCACTCAGATCTGTGACCAACTACCACCAAAGACAAGGACAGACTGAAAGGGTACCTTCATAGGTGACCTAAGCAGACTTTACTCACACCATGTTTTAAAAAATAATAACTCAAAATAAATCATAGACCTAAATGAAGGAAATAAAACTATAAAATTCAGGACAAAACTTGAGTGTAAATGTCCTATGTAAATGGCAGGAGCAGCTTCCTTTGCACATGTATTCTAAGAAATCAATTCTTGCGTGTTAGCATCTGGGGAATACTAGAGGGAAAGAGGAGAGGGGTAAGCTTATCTATATGTCTGCTGAGACCTCCCCCCACCTTTCCCTGTTTGGCTCTCAGAACTCAGAATCAGGCCTGTACCCCCACACAGGAGACGGGTTGAGTTTCCTATGGGTTCTGCACCAAGCCAAGAAGACAGGGGAGCAAGACAATCAAGGGAATTCCCCACCTCAACAACTGAGCCATAGTGCCCTTTTCTAAAGCTCAGTGAATGCACTCCATCCTCATGCACACAATCTCTATCCGTGTTACATACAGCCTTCCACTCTAAAACATCGGGAAACAAGCATAGGTTACCAGACAACCCAAGAAAATCTCTAGTATGAAAAACAAGCCAAATCAAAAAAAAAAAAAAATGGGAGAAGAACAATAACAAAGCCTATGTGTAAAGGTGGAGATAAACTTCCAAAAGAGAAGCTATCACTCATAGCTTCAGAGAGCTCAAACAAGAAACAAAAAAAAAAATGCACTACAGACAAATAACACTCAGAGAAAAAGAAAATAATTCTTAAAAATTAAAAAATAGAATTGCAGAAATGAAAAACAATAGAAGAATCAGGACATAAAATTGAAAACATATCTTATAAAGTAAATAAAACAAAGAGATGGGTAATAGGAAAAGGAATTACGGAGGACGAGTCCAGTGGGTCCAGTAGCTGAGTAACAGGAACAGAGGAAGCAACAGGAGAAAACGGAGGAGGCGGACTCACCAGTGAAGTAATTCCAGGGACTCGATGTGACCACAGCCCCGGCCAGCTGCCTTCAGGGCCACTGGTGAAAGACTCTGAGCCTAAGGTCCCAGGTAAGCCACATCAGAACCTCAGCAACAGGGAGACAAATATTGATTGTTTTAAGCTGCTGAGTTTGGGGGTAGTACTTGGCTGTGCAGAAATTGATAACCAATACAGTACACTGCATGTCTCAGCACATTCGCAGCCCGAGTAAGCACTAGAAATTAATCTGATCAAAACTTGAGAGGACACGGGATGAGACAGCTGTGGCGCACTGGAGCTGAAGCCTTAGCTTCCATAGAGGGAAGTCAAAATGGTGTTAAAGACTAAAAAACAAAGAAGTAGAAATAAACAGGAAAAGGGATGGCCTCTGTGAAGAAGGTAAGAGAAGGGTGCCACAGGGAAATACTGTTTTATTATGAACTTTGACTAACCTTTCAACTCTATGAACTTCGTGCATGTACGTATAACCTGCATAAAAATTTAAGTTTAAAAAGATTTGCTTACGGCACAATTCAGATGTGATTCTTCTCGTAAACTCATCTAAGTTCCTTCTTCTGTCTTTCAGAGTAGAAAGACTTGGGGAGCTTTCCTCTAATAGATTTCCCTTAACGTTGTGTTTTGAGCCTTGAGTCTTCATTCAATTTTCTCTAGTTTTTACACTCTCAAGCTTTTTCACTTTGTATCAGACTTCTATTTCCCTAAATCCCTAATCATTTCATCCTTTCCCCCCCTTTTCTTTGGCTTTGCATGTGTATGTGTGCACTACAGACTGGGCCCTTTCCTCTTCTGCCCTCTTCCTAATGAAATCGAAATCCCACAGTCGAGTTTGTAGAGTTTCCACATCTAGCCAGTGCCTGGAACAAAGAAGGCTCTTAATACCTGTTATGTATATGAATAAGCCTCCAAATTAAGCCTACAATCCACCAAAAAGGCCTGGAAAGTTCACGAATTTGTGAAGCTGAAAGAGAAGGGGTGAGAAAAGGCCCTGTCTAAGAAACCCACTTAAGCCATTGCAAGCGGCTGTGGCTGTAGGGCTTTAGGGGCAAGCCCCAAGAGGCAGCACCAGGTTACAACAAGCTGCTGGCCAAAAAGAGCAGAAAAGAAGCCAGGATTTCAGCCAAAGAGATGTCACATTCATCACAGGCCAGTCATCAGCTCTGCAGTGCCATGGAGGAAGAAGTACTCATCACTAAACATGGAATCCACCCCCCCCAAACAAACAAATAACAAACCGGGGCAAGGAAGGGGGAGGCCACTGAGGTAGAGCAAGGACAGTTCTTGACTTTTGCTTAGAGTGATACTGTTGACCAAAGGAAACTCCAGCAAGAAAACTCTGCCCAGCAAGGCAAATTCCTGTTAATGTAGGCCCTTGCACTGCCAGGAATTAGTGACTATCTTCTTTATGAGTTATTGAGATTCAGAGACTGAAGACAACGATTTAATTTTAGAGAGCTGCCAGAGGACCTTAGAAATCATGTGTCTGGTCTAGAGCCTGTCAGATTATTTGATTAGTGTCTCCCTCTAAACTACCAGCTTAAGGGATACAGTGGTCTTGTCTGGTTTTGCTCCTTGTTGATTCTCCAGAATCACACTCACTACCTGAAATATTCTAGATGTCCTGTAAATATTGAATGAATGAATGAATGAATGAATGAAATACCTTAGAGCTTGTGATGGTTAATTTTCTGTATCAGCTTGACAGGCCATGAGGGCCCAGGTTAAACACTATTTCTGGGTAAGTCTTTGAGGGTGTTTCTGAACAGGATTAGCATTTGAATCAGTGGACTCAATAAAGTAAATGGGCCTCCCTAATGTGGATGGGCCTCATCCAATCTGTTGAGGGCCTGAATAGGGAAGGAAAGAGGAATTTATCCTTTTCTCCTGCCTCCTTGTTTGAGCTGTGACATCTCATCTTCTCCTGCCCTTGGACTGGGATTTATACACCATTGGCTTCCCTGGTTGTCAGATCTTCAGACTTTCACTGAATTACACACTGGCGTTCCTGGGTCTCCTGCTCATAGATAGGCTGATCTTGGGACTGCTCAGTCTCCCTGATTGTGTGAGCCAATTCCCCATAGTAAATCAACATCTGTCTATCTATCTATCTATCTATCTATCTATCTATCTATCTATCTATCTATCTCTGCCTCCCCATGTGTGTGGGTATATGTGTATTTATTTACTGGTTCTGTTTCTCTGGAAAACACAGAGAAATTACAAACACAGAAGTAAACTCTGTTTGCTGATAGGAATTCTGGCTGAACATTTTGAGTTTTGTGTGTGTGGGGGGGGTTGTTTTCTTTCTTTTTCTTTTTTAATCCTCATCCAAGGATATGTTTATTGATTTTTTTAGAGAGAGGAAGGGAGAGAAAGAGAGAAACACTGATGTGAGAGAGAAACATCAATCAGTTGCATCCCATATGCACCCGAAGTTGGGGATTGAAACCGCAACTCAGGTATGTACCCTGGCCAGGAATCAAACCCACAAACTTTTGGTACATGGGATGATGCTCCAACCAACTGAGCCACCCAGCCAGGGCTGGACATCTGAGTTTTGGAGAAGATTGTCTTCTTAAGAATTTTTGACAGGAATAGAGTAACATTTCACTTGTTTCCCTTGTTCAAGCACTCCACTGCTCCACCTCCATGAGGTCAGATGCCGTGACCCCCCACACGATTACCTCCCATACAAGCCTCAGTGTGTCCTGGTCGGGGGCCCATTGTGCCTCCAAGCCCATGGAAGGAATCTCTCCATTTGTCCTCTGTTGACCTAAACTGCACTTAGTTGTTATGAAATCAATTGTTTGTCACCAGCTCAAGATGACCTTCCCAAAGAAAACTGATCTAATTCCTGTGATGCCGGGCACCACAGAGAATTTTCAGGAGAGAAAAATCTGGCAAACAAATGGCTGGTTGTGTTGTGAGAGAGTCTAACAGGTTCACACTTGGGACACGCTTGGGGCTAAAGAGGAGGCAGATGTGTCCCCTCATTTCAATGTTGTGACATGACCCGCCGTGTCATCTAGTTAACCACACTCAGTGCAGCGACTCACTAATTAGTGTGGGTTTACACAAATATGAGATTTTAATGGGACAATTCACTCTAACAAGAGCCCCTAAATAGAACAATAACTACAATTTGCTGAGCACATACTAAGAGCCAGGTGCAGTGTGTTTATCATATATGGGTTATCTCTAAGTCTTACTGCAAGAAAAGTGAAAAGGAGCAGAGTTTCTCACCCCAAAAATAAGCCTCTTTAGGATATTGTTTTAAGCTAATTACTTTTAAGAAGCAGAAGACTCTAACTTCCTAAAAGAATTTAGATGGACAACCTGCTCCAGGAAGGGAGCTATCATCATAGATAACTACAGTTTAATATGAACTAAGTGTGATAAAGAGAGAGGAACCTAGCAAGACCTGCTTGATCAAAGTCCCCTGTGTCCTACAGTTAAAGATGGGCCAGCAAACATCTGCTTCCCAAACATTTGCTTTCCTGTCCCTGTGTGAACTGCCTTCATACCCTGTGAGGTCCCAAACCAGTACCCTTCTCCTTAGCTCAAGACGGCATGTAAGGCTCGACTTCCCAATTTGTCCTCAGGGCTATATTCTTATGGAACCCCTATATGTACATATATAATTAAATTTGGATATTTTCTCCTGTAAATCTGTCTTTGTCATTTTAGTTATTTGACCAGCCAGAAGAACTAACTAGGGAAAGGGGAAGTGTTCTACAAAGGTATCCCTCTCGTTTCATAAAGGATGGAGACTTTATATCCTGCTGAGGGTCAGTGGAGTTGGGTATCTTACTCAAATCTCAGTCAGTTAGTGTGGTGGCACTGAAGTTCAAACCTGGGGGAGAGACGTGACACACTAAAGACAGGTTGCCTGGGTGTGAATCCTGGATTGGCCAAAGACTGGTAATGGGAACAAAGCAAGGTACTCAACCTCCCCAACTCCTTCCTTGAATGTGTAAGGAGGGGATAATAAAGATACCACTTCAGAGAGTTACTCCTGGGATGAGACGAGATAATACGCTCATAGTACTTCAAAAAATGTCTCAGGTACAAAGCAAATTTTCCATAAATATGAGCTATCATTATTAAAACGCAGCACTGCCCCTTTAACACACACCGCACACGTGCACACACACAGTTAACCCCATTCATAGCGTGTCCCCCAAATGCAGTCAGGCCTTCGTTAACACAGGGCTGAGCTGATCTCATCCTTATTTGTGCCCACGTCTAGCAGTTAAACTAATGAATGCTGTACACCAGGGGTGGCCAACGCATTTTCACCGGGGGCCACATCAGCCTCGTGGTTGCCTTCAAAGGGCCAAATGTCATTTTAGGACTGTATAAATGTAACTGCTTCTTAACAGTTAAGCAAGAACTCGGTGCTGCTGCCAGGCAGAAATAAGGTGGAAGGCTGGATTCAGCCCACGGGCCTTGTGTTTGCCACCTGTGCCCTAGACCTTAACATAACTGCACTATTCAGACTGTTACTCTTAGAAATATCACTAAATGTGACACAACCACTTATTGGAGACACAAGCTTCTTCGGACACATCCTTTCTTAACTGTCTGGACTACGTTATGTAGTCACGTCTCCAGCTTCAGTAGCGCGTTTTAGCGCCCCTGGCGATGCTCAGCACTTGTCCGATCAATCACTCAGCATCCAGCTTTCTCTCCACACCAGCCGCTGTTCAACAGAAATATAATGCAAGCCACATATGCGACCTTAAATTTTCAAGTAGTCACATTTTAAAAAGTAAAAAGCACAAGAGATATTAATTTCAGTAATATAATCTATTTAACCCATTATGTCCAATATATTATTGGCCCAAATATAATCAATAAAAAAAGGGTTAGTGAGATATTTTACCATTTTTATACTAGTCTTTAAAGTTGGTATATATTTTATACTTTCACTACATCTCAGTAGGGACTAATCACATATCCAGTGTTCGATAGTCAGTCAGCAGTGGCTAGTGACAACCAGGGCACGTCTCCACGGGCCCGTAATGGTGTGGATCTTGTCTGTCCTGTTCACTGTTGTAACCTCAGGGCCCAGCACCAGGTCACACTAGAGAACATAATATACGGAAGGAGTTCAATCCGTATGTGTTGGATAATCGGATGGGTGAACAAATGAATGGGACTCTAAATCCATAGTTGATATGAAACATAATCAAACCTGCATGGATCCACAGTCACCACGATCTAGTAAGTGGCAATGTCATTCTGTCGTCACTATGCCTTATGCTTCTAAACAGAAATGTCACAGGCTTCAGCAGACAGGAAGCGATAAAAATGTTCACTGAAATCATGTTCTATAGTGAGCTGGGAGCTCTTCACAACATATGTCGAGGTGTCCCGTGTTTGAAGGTTCGGAGGGGAGTGGGTGGCACAACATGAGAAAGTTGGAATCCTAACCCTCTCTCCCCCCAGCTGTGTGACCTCAGGCAAATACTTCACATTTTCCTGTCAGTGTCCTCATCTGTAAAACCTCATGAGGTTGCTATACAGGCTAAACAGAGGAAACCAAGTAAAAAGCCCCTAGAGGTCAGTCTGAAAGAAGTAAGCTCTCAATCGGTATAAGCAAGCAGATTTTACTCTCCTTCCACATCCTCCGAGGCCCCCATCGCTCTTCCTTGTCCACTGCTGCAAAGGGGGACTTAGGTCAGCACAGCCACCAGGGCCCCTCTCCTACCCGGTCCCCTTGGCATCCCCCTCCTCCCTGCTTCATCCCCCTTCAGTGTTCAGCCTGCGGGTACTTGATCTTTGCTCCTTTGCTTCCTAGTTCTGGGACAACTTCTCAACCACTGGCCAGGTAATCCCTATCCCCCCCCGCCAACCACCTCCATATCACCATCTTCCTTAAGTTCTCTTGATTAATCATTCCAAGAGGATAAATTTTCCCCTGCTCTGCTACCATATTCTTGAGGAATAGGACAGATGAAACTCTCGCCTGCATAACAGCACACCTCAGCTGTCACTTAATGCATGACAAATCACTGTCCGAGAGCCTAAATGATCCCTGAGAATGGGAGGTGGAACTACCTACAGAACAACAGCCAAGAGGGAGCTATGTGAGAGGCCAGGGAGTTAAGGACAAACATCACCAGCCTGTGACAGACACCCACATGGTCTGTTAGTGATTGCTGAAAACCCACCTCCTCGGTGTCACTGGAATTTCTACTGAACAAGCCGTACTCAACTGCTCCCTCCAGCTGATGCTACCTTTCCAACAGACCGTAATTTAAGGAAGCAGGGCTAGTATTCTTTGTGCCTGAGAGGGTCACACATCCAAGGACCTCCCATTCGCACACTGGTCAACAACCCACGAAGTGACGTGACTCTCTTTTTGTGTGTGACTTGATTCTTTATATTTGCCCCAAAATTGTCAGAGTCATTGGCCAAGCCAATCAGTTTGGCTCCTGAAGAGATTTGGTGTAAATAAACGGAAATAACTGGTTAATCAGGAAGAAGAGGATGCCAAAGTAAGCACACAGAGAAGCAGACACACCGCGACAGAGAAAGCCAGGGCATCCACTCCCTACGGCCATCTCAGATACCCAAAGGCAAACTGGGTTAGAAAGAGAAATTGGGTGTGGCATATTCATAGTTTCCTGGTTACACTTACAAAACTTCTACAACTTTACAACAATCCCCTACGTAGCCTGTGCTCCACAGGAAATAGAACCTGAGGCAACTCTTACATGCTGATGCTTTTTGGAGAGGTGGGTGCAATGCCAGGACAGCAAGAGTGAGGAGAAAAGGGAAGGAAAGTGAGAACTTAGGAAATGTAAATTAAAGGTGTATGCCACCCAGCTGTCATGGCCTCAGAAAAACAAAACAAAACAAAATTGGAAAAAAAATTCCACAGCTAACTGTTCAGTCATGTGGGACATTTCCGGGAAGATCAAAGGTATCGCTGACCCAGAACAGTGATGGCAGCCACTGTTCCCATCTCCTGTCTCACTGGTCAGAGCTCACAGCAGGAGTCACAGAGCCTCCCCCGCCCCGCCCCATACCTTCACTCACCTACACTTCATGTCAAGTCTCTCCAGATAGCAACCGGGAACCCAGATCCACATCCCACAGTGCACCATCTCCTCTGAGTCTGGATGTTGTGGGAGCTGCCAGGGCCACCAGGAGACCATCAGGTTGGGCCTAGGGATTAGGTGCCAGACCTTCTGTGGCTCCCATACTGAGCAAGCAGGTGAGGGCCCAAGGTGGAAGGCAGGTGGGACCAGGTAAAACTGGGAAGATGCATGCATACATTCAGCCCAGTATCCCTTTAGCAAGGTGAGGTGAGTCTTACTTCCTTACGGTTCAAAAAGCACAACTCAAAACCACACTGTTATTATCACCTTCATCCTGCCTCCTCACCTCAATGCCAGCTGTAATCACATCCAAAATCAGCTCAAGTAGAAATCTATTATAGCTTCACACATTCCAGAGTCAAGTGTCTTATTATAGCACCTCCCCCCAAAACCATCAAAACTTCCCTTAATCCAAAATTTCCAGATTCAGAGATGGTACATTCCATTCAGTCATGGTCAGACTATGTGCCCCAATTTTATCCTGAAAACATGACGGCTGTCATCATAGCACCATGGTATGCCAAAGACAGAGAATTACCCTGTGCCAAAGCCCTCCCATTCTTGTTAGGGGATGTTTATAAAAACCTTATAATAATGCTATTTTTAAATTCTTCAAAGTACACGACCTGGGCAGTGACATATGCAATTCAGTTTGCTTCGTAACACTGAGTTGCATGAAGACGTAGCTGTAAGGAAGGCTGTGTGGTGGCGTGGGGATATTTTTACAAGAAGTCAGGATGACTGGCTTCTAGACTTTGCTCTGCACTGACAGTCTGTGACAGGGGATGTGCCGGTCAACCTCTAGGAGGTCTTGGGGTCCTCCTCCCTAAAGGTGGGGGGGAAGGCAAGTAGGACAGATACCCTTAGTGCCGGCATCCTGTGATTCTATTTTACAATGACTGAGCAAAAGAAAGCTCTTTAATTTCAAAGGTTATTCCTCCAACTTTCAAAAAATCCAGAATTCCTTGGATTCATCATTGAGAGGCATAGTGCTTACCACTTCTTTCTGATGAAATAAAAACCATTCTAACCTGATCACAGATGGCTTGGCAGTTACAGTGGTTAACCGAGTTCCCTTTGATTCCAGTGACTTATCTAGACACATGATTAGAGTCTGAAAGCCTGGTACTTGGACTGGCTTTTCCCACAGTAACATGGGAAGCCTCCCTTCTGGGTGTCAAGTTGTCTGTCCACACAACAGACCAAGCAGTAGCTACTGAAACTGTGCAGGAGGGCTCTGGTGCTGGGGGACGCCACCCCTCATAAGTATATACACAAATGGTTCCCCTTGAAATACCTGGAATTCTGCTAGTTCCGCCCATCACCATTAGAAAATGGTGTTAGCCCACCATTAGGAAAATATAACAACCAAAAAGAAAGAATCAAAGATCAAATAAAATAAGAAAGAGAAGATTAGGCTATATGGACCAGAGGCACAAAAGCAGGCTTGTGAGCCATATGGGAAGCACAGGGCGGCACGTGATGAACACTATACCAAGAGGAAGGAAATGGAGCTCACCCCAGCTCTCAGATTCAGGAGTTGTCCGTGAGGGTCAGAGAGCTAAATCTGAGAGTTTCAAGTCTATCAACATCTTCTTGAAATCCCATTAGGGAAACGTAGATGTGGAGGGTCGATCACTAAAATGTCACTCACTTCCACACAAGGTTATATCAACTTTTACAAGTATTAAATACAGTAATAGTTATGAATGGCTTACCCAAACCTGAAGAAAAGAGACATTAAAGTTGGATATAGCTTAAATTCTCTTATAAGTAAGAGAATTTCTTACTTTTCTCTAAAGTTCTTCAAGTCAAAAGAACATTCACCAGTCTCTGCAGAGGACATAAAGCTTAAGAATCTGTGTTATAAAATAATGTGACATATGGTAAGGTTTTGGATCTCATTAAATATTAGATTTTCAATGATACATAGATATGCTGTGTGTGTATGTGTGTGTGACTGTGTGTGATTCTGCTTTTCTTAACTATAGCACGTGTTCTATTCAGAACATCCTTAAGGTGGATGGATAATTGCTTATTTGTGTTCACGTCTTAAGGTCTTCTGTACATTTTATTTGCAATGGGTGGAATTCTGGGTGAGAAATATTTCTTAAACACTTCGCTCCCAAGCTTGCAGTTACTAGTGTAAGTGAAGGCAACAGTAGCTAAAGCCTGGAGATGATGGATAGCTTTGGGCCAGGAATCATGTGTGGATTGGCCAGGTATCAAGTTGGCAGTGTGACTAAGGTGGATTAGAGGATCATGGTTAACCACAGAAAAGCACTATGATACTTATTATCACTGGAAACATCACCAGACTAGAAGTCAAAAGACCAGTACTACAGTCTTGTGTCTACTGGTTATCTGTGGGGGACCTTAGTCCTTGACTTACTTCTCTAGACCTCAGTTTCCTTATATGTAAATAGAGAGATTAGACCATATGACTTCTATAGTCTCTTCCAGCTTTGGAATTCTGTGGACTTCCTTGGACAAAACTGACATTTTTTCAAGGAGCAAAAATTAGTCATAGGGCACAATGCAACCCTTGAAGTAAGACAATGGGCCTTCCAGAATATGTACTAACTCAGCCAACCCACTCATCAATAGGCTCTGTACATAACACTTTCCAAACTTTTTAATAGATTACTGATGTCATAAAAAAACTGGGTGTGTGGCTCAATTAAAAACAAGTTACTATCTGTCAATATTTCAGGGGAAAAGGCCTAAATTTAGGTGAGGAAGCCTTTTATTGCACTCAACAACCCACAGCCTCCTGAGTCTCCTTCTTTTTCCCACAACCAAGAGGAGCGTGGCAAGTTGGAGGCCCGGAGGACTATGGCACACAGCCAACCACGGCAAAGGAGACCTGAAATGAATAGCAGCGGTGAGGAGGGAGGAGCAGGTGAGTCCCTCAGTAACAGTCTCTGAAGGGTTAGCGCTCAGAACACTGCCCTGCTGCTCTCCTGCTCACAAAACAGGAACAGTTGCTATGGTCCCCCGTCGCCCCCCATGCTTCCCACAGCGGGGGCCAGAGTTCTGGCCACCCAGGGAACCTCTGGGAGAGCTTTTAAATACTGATACCTGGACCCTAGAAACTCTGACTCAATCAGTCTTATGAGGCAACAGCCTTGGGGACAAGGAACTAGCTGTGGTTGGTCAGCCTGGGTGCTTGGCCCCGGTTTCCCATTCATCATTCACACTTAGCCCAGTCTGAGACATGAACCGTGTGAGACTGAGTCCGGTGTCCTGAAAGACAAAGGCTTCCCAGTGATCTGAGGAACTGAGAGGCCCTCAGGGCAGCTCCCAGGGTGAAGAAGAAGCCTCGCGTCATTGCTGGGAGGCTGGACACCCATAGTCCTAGGAAATTGTTGGCAGGAGGTCTACCTTCTTTTTCCTTGGCTCCCTTCCTTGGTTTTCCTGTCTCAGGCAAGACCATGTTCCAGAGATTTTTACCAACTCCCTTATAGCCTGGGAGCTCCTAGCATGGCAAAACTGTTTCCTTCCTCCTGCTGTGTGTGTCTAGCCCAGTGCCGGCCCGGCTCCCAGCTGAAAATGCGTCTCCCCTCCCAGCATTCTCATGAGACAGGGTCCCCTGCATCCCCCACCCCATAAACTCGATGGTAGAGTAACCACTTCACACTCCATCTTTTAAGGCCTCTGTCGGACCCCACCAGACCCCCGCAGGCTCTCCGCACCCCAGCCAGTCCTTAGTTTGTCCTGTAATGGAGCAGCTATATGATAAACTATTTCCTTCAAAGGTGCCATTTAGAAGTCCAAGGGCTTGGGGAAACGGGCAGAGCCATGCTGAAGGCTCCCACACATAAATCCCTCAGTAGAGAAAGCAGCCACATAGCTACTCGTGTGACATGTGACTGGAGGGGACCCCAAAGGCTCCACAGAGCTGAAAACACCTCCTCCCCACCAGGTCCATCGTCCCTGATATGACAGCCACTGTTCTCACTGCATAACTGCTATGCGCTGATTTAAACTAAAACATCATTATTTTTTTAAAGGTGCTCTAATTAGTTAGCTGACACAATGGCAAGGATCCATTTGACTGTAATTAATGACAACACACTGCTGACCGAAGCAGGGTCTGAGGCCGCAGGACAGAGAAGAGGCAAGTGTTGAGGGGGGGAGCCAGTGGTGGCTGTCAGAGGGGTGGGGAGCCATAGATACGGCAGGATGGCACTGGGCATCCAAAGGACAACAGAAGGCCCTGGAAGCAGGTCTCAAGGGCCACAAAAAAAAATCACAGCTGTACCCTGCAGGGCTCTGTCCCATGGTGACAGTCCAACTCCCTCCAATGAACATGAAGCCCTGGAGAATGAATGGGTTTTGTTTGGCTTTTCTGAGATGCATCTTAATTCAAGTGCTTTCGCCTGAGTGAGTCAGACGCAGGAAAGTCTCCAACTTCACTCCAGCTGGTACTTTTCCATCCCTTCCCCTGGATTATATAACATGGCACATTTTTAGAAACTTGGTTCTAGCTGCAGAGACTTCTGTGCTAAAATTTCAGCTTCCCAGCCCTCATACTCTCAAATTTCCAAGAAAGGAGATGCTGGTGTTTTTTAAGCTATAAAGAGTAGGAGTTAGAGAATAATATATTCTCCCTACATGTAAAAAAAAAAAAAAAAAAAAAAAACCAAGTCTCATGCAGTCATCTCGAAATAGCTCCTTCCTACCCTTGTGTTTAGGGACAGAGTAAGAAAAGCTGCAAATGGTTGGGTTCTATATTGTTATTCCTAGGGAAGCACCTGGGAAAGTACCCAGCTTCGAGGTTTGAAATGCAGTGTCACATGAGGAGGTAGAACGTTAGCTTACATTCACAGGAACATGCAGATGATTGACAAAGCATCCACAGGAGTTTGCTATAGCAAGGAAGTGTCATGGGGACCTCTCGAGAGAATGGGGACCCTAAAGTAAGGAGAGACTGAAGTCAGAGGAGGGATATGTGTTGGCAGAGATGGAGGGAAAGGGGCTCAGGGGAAAAGGAAAACTGAGGCAGGGATTGCTCCAGGGGCTGTCAGCTTCACAGTTCAAGATGGCAAGTTACAAGGACCGGATTCCAGGTCTCTCATTTCTCATCTTACTTGTTAGGATGTCCAACCTCATCTCCTTTGAGTCGTTTTTCCAAAGCAGCCCCAGTCCCAAGAGACCAGAAAGAAAAAGCAACAGCCCAATGCCAGCGTACCCTCCCCTACAGAGCTTCAGGCAAAGCCATGTGCACAGGGAGATGTATCTTCTTGTTTAGTGTCTGCTGGGCTGCCAAAGTCATGGAACCTTAGTCACAGCCCAAAACAGCCAGAGCCAGACACAAATGGAAAGAAGCAAAGGAGAGGGCAGAGCAAAATGGGTCGCAGCTGTGCAGACCAGCCCCGTCTACTCTCCTTCCTTCTTGTGCCCTCGTGCTGACATCTGGTATATGTGCCATTCCCCAGGGGCCTTCAAGTTTAAAAAACCATACTTTTCAGCTGCGCTGCAGGGTAATCATGTCATGTAAACTAAGTGGAGAGCTAAAGCCTAGCTCTGGCTTAATATGCTTATAGGCAACTCATTTATGTAGCAAGTGGCCACTGCGTCCCTGCCTCTCCTACAACCCTGCGTGGTGCCCGTGGGACATCTCTGCACCCAGGGCTTCATCTGTAGCTACATTTTAGATCCAAGTTAACTGTAGACCCTGAAAAGCAAACTAGTGGAGAAGTGGAAGGGTCTTGCTATAGAAGTCTTCTGTTCCAGCCTAAGGACAGCTGTGTGTATAACACTGGTTCCACATCTCACTGGGTAAAGTGGCTCTCTTTAGGGCGCCTTCTCTGTCTAATGATTGCTACAGGACAATCACAGTTACCCCCTCCGAACATTCATCATCCAGCGGGTCCATGGAGAGACATGGTGGCCACTTAGTTATTCACATAAATATTGATAGCAGATATACACTGAGTGCTTGCTATATGCCAAACACAGAACTGGGCGCTAATCACCAAAGAGGAACAAGACATGCTCCCTGTCTCCAGGTCCTAAATACTTTGACAGTCCATGTGAAAACTGTACACATCTCTTTCCAACTCCACATTCAGAAATGTCACAGTGGTAGCTTGAAATCAGCCATGGTAGGCGTGTTTACACTATAGAAATTGCAGCCACTACACATTCGAGTTTTGTTATTGTTGTTTAGGTGTTAGGGTGTGTGTGTGTGTGTGTGTGTGTGTGTGTGTGTGTGTGTGTGTGTTGAAGTGGTTGACCAGCACACCACTGCCTGTAACAATGGTATGATTGAAGTGCTGTAGCCGTGACCACATTTTTCTGCTTTTAAGGGATGGGGTAAGGTTTTACATACGAGATGACATACTAGTTGTGCCTTTAAAGCTGAGAAAAATTTCCCAAGGCAACAAAAGAGAAACAAAGAATTCCAGAAAGAATAACATAAGTAAAGGCACAAAAATTTCTAATTTAAGAAGCTCAAGGAATTCAGAGATAGAAACCAGTACAATCTGTTGTGCTGACCAGGGAAGGCTATGGCAGCTTAAAGAATAAATACGTCTTTGGCAGATGGATTTGGGGAGGGGGAGCAAGGGAGGGAGGACACGACAGGGTAGGACACTGCCAGCAGTATGAACAGCACAGGTCTCAGCTGTTCAACCTAGCTGGAGCAGAAAAGACATAACAAAGGCAGCTCTCTCTCTCTTCTTCTTCCAGTCCTAGGAGGACTCAGCCCTGGGATGAAGTGAAGCCCCCATGGTAGATTTTACAAGTAAAAACGGACACTGAATGAAGTTGAACATAAAAATCAGCCCCAGCTGGTGTGGCTCAGTGGATTGAGCACCAGCCTGCAAACCAATGGGTCGCTGGTTTGATTTCCAGTCAGAGCACATGCCTGGGTTGCAGGCCAGGTCTCCAGTGGAAGGTGCGCCAGAGGCAACTACACATTGATGTTTCTCTCCCTCTCTTTCTCCTTCCCTTCCCCTCTCTCTAAAAATAAAGAAATAAATAAAAATCATTTTTTAAAAATCTCCAGCTTCCGTGAGTCTGTAAATTGCAAGGATGGAGAGGAGGAATCTGTCTTCAGACTCTAAGCAGCATTTCAATTTCCCCAAGTTTAGCATGAGGTGCCAGTATTTTCCGCAGGTAAGAAACTCTGTCTTTTAAAAGCACTTGTTTAGTCCCTTCCTTCTCCCCAATAACGTGATGAGTAGAGAAATTACATATTTTCATGGAGAAGTTCCATATTTACACACCTACCAGCATGCCCAAATCCGGAACACTGACAACGCCAGTGCTGGTGGGAATGGGGAGCAAGTCTCTCTCCTTGCTGGTGGGCATGCAAAAGGCACAGCCACTCTGGAAGGTGATTTGACAGTGTCTTAGAGAATGAAACATACCCTTACCTTGTGACCCAGTAATCACACTCCTTGTGATTTACCCAAACAAGCTAAAAACATGCCTACGCAAAAACCTGCACATGGATGTTTGTAGCTGTCGAAACCTGGAAGCAACCAAGATGTCCTTCCGCAGGTGAACGGGGAAACGAACTGCGGTCCACGCAGACAGTGGAACATTATTCAGCACTGGAGAGAAATGAGCTGTCAAGCCATAAGAAGACACGAAGTAAACTCGAATGCATATTGCTGAGAGGAGAAAGTTAATCTCTTCGATTCCAGCTCTGTGGCTTTCTGGGAAAGGCAAAAGCATGGACACAGCAAACAGACCAGGGGTTGGAGGAGGGAAGGATGAACAGGCAGAGCATAGAGGACTTTTAGGCAGTGAAACTGCTCTGTATGACACTATAGTGGTGGATGCACATCATTAGACATTTGTCCAAACCCGTATGATGGACAACACCGACAGTGAACCCTAATGTAGATGGTGGGCTTCGGGTGACAGTGACATGTCCGTGTAGGTTCACCAATGGTAGTAAATGCACCATCTGGTATGGTTGGTGGTGCTGACAGGGGGGAAAACTACATGTGTGAGGACAGGGAACATACAAGAAGTCTCAGTACTTTTCCCTCAATCTTGCTGTGAAGCTAAAACTTCTCTGAAAAATAACGTTTATTTTTTTAAAGACAAAAAAATTAGCACAAGGGAAGAAGCCTGATTTTAAGAGGTCCCTGCTCCTCCGGGAACATCTGTTCTCAACCCTGAAGAGGGTGTTCCCTCTGTGGTGCCTGGAAGCCACCAGATGGCGCTGTTGCAGCCATAAGCAGGCCCTTGGCTTGGAGGCCAAGCTGATGATGAGCCTGGGATCCAGCAGCAGCGGTACTCTCAAGGATTTTTGTCAACAGGGATAGACAGATTCCTCAGGAGTGCAAAGACAGAAAGCTAGGAGACTGAGATGGGAATGGAGAAAGGAGAAAAGAGAAGTTTGATGTGAGAAAAAAAAATGGTGATCACCTGTGACAGCTAATGTTTAGCTCAAAATGCATCAAGCTATTTCATCATGAAAAGTTCCCTGCAGACATTTTTATTTAAAAGGACGGAAAAGAACAGCAAATTGGAGGGATGCATTTCCATCCATTTCATGCATGACTTTTGAGGACAGTTTAAGAATCCTCTCTGGACTGTGAGGAAGAGATGAATACACCTAGTTCAGCTCTAAAGAAATTGTTTGGTGGGGTGAACAGAGCACATAGTAAAATATAACATAAACTTTACTTCTTGTTATGGACTGAATGTTTGTGTCTCCCCAAATTTATGTGCTGAAGCCCTAACCCATAGTGTGGCTGTATTTGAAGATGGGACCTCAAAGGAAGTAATTACGGTTAAGTGGGGTCTTTAGAGTGGGACCCCGTCCAATGGGATTGCATTCTTATAAGAACAGACACCACAGAGCTCACTCTCGTTCTCACTCCCCCGACCCCCAGCATTCACAGAGTAAAGGTCATAGGATGACCCAGCAAGGAGGTGCTGTCTACAAGCCAGGAAAGGGGCTTCGCCAGAACCCAAATTTGCCTTGATCAGGGACTACCAGCCTCCAGAACTGTGAGAAAATATTATTTAAACTACCCAAACTCAGGCGCATTATGGCAGCGCCCAAGCAGATGAATGTACCATCTTAACCCCTCTGAAATGTACATTTCAATAGCATTAAGTACATTTGCATTGTTGTGCAAAATTGATTTTTTTAATGCTGTGTAATTAGGAGTAAGCAAGACAATTACAAAAAATTGGGGATGAAATTATAAAAGTCTAGAAGAACTCTGCATTCAAATTGCTTTTCAAGCACCTATAATTCTTACCCTTTATAAGAACCCACACTGGAAAATAAAACTTTTTGACTGTTGTTTGTGAAGAAAGTCAATGGAGAATTTTAATCAGTAAAACCATAATCAAAAAGCCTCACGTCAAAGAGTCAATAAATGAATGTTGCTGATATGTTTAAGTAGGTTGGTTTTATTTTTTAATTTCCTTCTTTAATCGATCAGCCATGGCTTGTGGCAGTTGATGGGTCATGGCTGGTGTCAGCCACGTTAGTTAAGGGGAAGTTTGTGCAGATTCCATTCCTTTGCCTGTGCCTTAAAGGGTGAATGGTTTCCACAAGGCAAAGGCGTAAGAGAACAGTAATCTGGATGGAGGGAACAGGTTGAACAAAGCCACAGAAGCATGAATGCACATGACATATCAGGGAATCGGTGAGATATCAAGGGCAGCTGGGACACTGGATCACGAGAGCATTCCGGGAGAAAAAGCCAGAAAGGTACACTGGTCCCAGATTGATTAAGACTTCGAAAATCATGCTAAAACATTTGGACTTGATCTTGGGCAGCCACTGAAGGTTTTCCTTGGGGCTGTGTTCGGGTGCAAGTTATGGTTAAATACAGCACATGAACTAAAAAAGAAGGGATGGCTGGTAGCAGGCATTTTCTACCAAAATCCATATAAGAGATTATTTTAAAGTTTGAAATAATAGTAGCAGCAAAAATGGAAACTTGCAAACAGACAGAGCAGGAATTTTTAAAAATAAAATTGATACTTTATAAAGAAAAATATAGAAGACATTTTCAAGACTGATGAGGAGATTTCTAGTTTGTTTGAATAATGGTTAAGATTAAAATGGCAGGAAATTGGCCTGTGGCTTTCTCCAAAGCAAATATCTTTTCATTGTGAATAAATTAATTTGAACTGACTGCCGCATATTCCTCTGATACTGTCACTGTGAGCAGAAAGTGAGAACAAAGCTCAAAGTGAGAGAATCCTACTCCCGTCTGGTTCACGGTGACCTCAAACATCAGGCAGAATAACAGCCGAGATTCTGAACCGTCCCGGATCAGCAGCAGAGCCAGAGGACAGCCAAGGTTCTGCCTCTGTTGTGGTCCTTATTGCATGACTTACTGAGAATGTAGAATGTGGACCAAAAAAATATGTACCAAAACAGTTGGTCCTCAAAAACTCTCTTCCAATAGAGTTAGACAGAAATACCACCTTTCTCTGCACAAAATACAGTTGAAATCAATTGAACCGTTTTGGTCATATACTCCAAAACAAACCTCAACCACTTCAACCCCTTTTCCATACAGGGGTCCTTGGAGACATTTCCATGAGAGTTTGAGCCTTAAGCCCTTGCTCATGACACCGAGTATTCAACAGTTGTTGTTCAACCATGAATAGTTAGCAGCTATACCTGGCTATTTCTTTTGGGTGTGTTTAATAAGTGGCAGCATGAATTTGAGTTAACACTACAATTATGTTCATCTTGCCTGCAAGGAGCTTAGAATCTAATAAGAGAGACAGACTGGTACATAAATTATTATAATACAAATAAAAAGTAGAAAACAGCATAAAGAGGCAAAGTGGCCCTGTGATTAAGAAAAGCTGAAATTGTATCACCTTAACCTTGTCCTCATTTTTCATCTCTAACTCACCTGCTTCTACTCTCTGGCCACCACAAATGCTATTTCCTCAAATGACCTCTGTGTCCTGTACAAAGTTCTTCCATTCTCTCTTAACCCACTACGCAGTCTGACATAGGCAGTCTCTGGAGGTCTGGATGTGCATGCTAGTACTGGTTTAGCCCAGTAAGAGAGATCAAGATTTATTCACGTCATGGTTCACGCTGGATTTCATCGGAACAGCCTAATTCTCTTGAGTGTTAACTTCCTGCTGGTGGCTGGAAAGGATCCATGCTATGGGAAAATCCAAGAATGTCTAGACGTGGTAAAAGTACTAGTGTTTCTCTGGTATGCATATCCAGACTCTGGTCCTGGAATATGATGTTGATCGGCTTGCCCTGAAGGCAGTGGGGGCCTGAGTGCCTCTGGAACATCAATTTCACATTCCTTGTGTCCTTCCTGGAAGTTTCCATTCGAAGTATCTTTGTTGACTTTTCACCGTAGCTTCTCAGCTTGTCAGCAATAAAATGAACTGAGGAGCAGTTAAATTAAATTCTAGATCATAATGCTAAACGTCTTATAAAATTAGGTCTACAAACTAAATGCTCAGGTTAGTTTGGATGCAATTTTTGCCTGAGATCAATGATCTCTTCTAATCCTAGAAATCTATAATCCTAAATTCACTGGGGAAAATGTAAAGATCCATGAAAAGGCTACTGTCATTAAATACTTAATATATGCCAGTATTTTATTTAATCACCACAACCCCACCATGAGTAGATATGAATAGCATTATTGTAGAGACAGAGAATCTTATTTCGTACCATAAACACCCCAAAGATAACACTGTGTCTCATGCACCTACAGGTTTATGCTGCTCAGAATATCATCTAGAATGAATGAGCTGATTGTACATTGACAATGCTCACAATCACCCTGTGAAGTAGGTTGCTCTTTCTTATCTCCATTTTGCTGGTGAGGAGACCAAAGCTGAGAAATAAGCAACCTGCCTAAGGAGACACTGGTTGTTGCCAAAATTCTGACTCTTCTCAGTCTGCCACGTGACCCCACCGCCATCACCACCAGTTTCCTGTGTCTTTACAAGGTCCCCCAAGAGAAGCTCTGCTGAATTTGCTCCCCAGATGGAGCAGTTTCACATGTCCTGCTCCATAGGTAATGACTGGGTCACACACAGAAGCTTCCAGAGCTGGCCGCTGTCAGACAGCAGATTGAATCCTAGTCCAAGTTCCATGCATCGCCAGCATTCATTTTGCATCTCCACCTTTACTGGGGACCAGTTTCTGGACAGAGTCAAGTCCTGGGTACAGTTATAGTGCTTAACCCTCATGATGACTATCCAGGGTCAACTGTCAATTTTAGAATTGGATTTTCCAAAAGGGACTGTTCCTAGCCTTCAAGTGGTTTGAGTTCAGCAGAAAAACACTTAAAAATATGTACTGTGCAGTATTTTGCCCATCTTTGGCATTTTAAATTTCCATGTATTTAAGTGAAATTCAATATGCGGGTAAATACAAATTAACTCATCAAAATGAAAGCAATAAGAGATGTCAGTTATTTCCAAGACTTTTGCCAAAGTCCCCCTTTACTCTCCCCAGGGGGGCAGGATCAGGCTGTCTATTAATATTGACCATTCAGGTGACCCTTTACCCGCCCATACCCAATTTTAATGAGTTACTGCACATAAGAGCCCAAAGAGAACTTGTGGGACATAGCTCTAACCTCCCCCAAAAAGACACATAATAAAGACATGATACAGCTGATTAGTAGGAATAGGAGTTGAGCTGGTGAGATATTTTATATCCCTCTTTACTGTTTAATTTTTGCCTAAAACACATATTAATTTTTTTAAAAACTCAAGTAAATAAAAGAGTTTTAAAAATAAAGTTTATGATTAACATTCCAAATGACCTGAATCAATTCAGTCATTCAAAATTCTTAGACTCTGCACATCTAACTGAACGTGAGCAAGAACTGCAGGCCCATCATCCATTATTACTGCGCTATTCGGAGCAGGGTGACTCAGATAGCAAATCCCAGACCAAATTCTGCCACACGCAGAAGTATTTCTTAGTGAGTGGGCGCTGAAACAGTCATTTCTGTAAGCTCATGAAGTACCAGGACTCGGACCTTCCAGTGAAATGTTAACTCAAAACAGATGTAACAACAGTCCAGCAATCATATTCAACTGCCATGCTAGTTGGATCAAGTTGTTAGAACCCTCTGTTAATCCTTGGACATAGGACAAATTGGTGTACCTGGCTTAGATATCACTTGAAGGTTTATAATTTGCTGACATTACTGGATTGCTAAACCCTCTTCATGCAAGGGCAAGGGCGTCTTTAAGTAGTTCTAGCCAACTCACATCTTGAACAGCACTTGACTCTCCAATGAAAAATAGCTTCATATATTTATTAGGCTCATTAGGAAACCCTCATAAGACTGACCAGAAATATAGACCACTAACGCCTTACAGTAGGCCATCAATACTACCAACCACTCCTAAGGGATACATCCAATTAAACAACACCAACCTCCGGACCGCTGACTGGTACCTGTCCAGGCCTGATACAAATGGGCCGCATAGCAGGAGGTGAGCTTGAACGTGATGCACTTGAATCTTGTGAAGCCATGCCCCCACTCCAGTCCATGGAAAAATTGTCTTCCACGAAACTGGTCCCTGATGCCAAAAACATGGGGACCACTGCCATAGAGGACCAAGTAACACAATAAACACACACAGAGATACCACTGTGTATATTGAAATATTTAAAATAAATCTTAAAAAGTAATTTCTTTTTAATTAATGTGTGGTTGCCTCTCACACACCCCATACTGGGGACCTGGCCTGCAACCCAGGCATGTGCCCTGACTGGGAATCAAACCAGCGACCCTTTGGTTTGCATTCTGGTGCTCAATTCACTGAGCCACACCAGCTAGGCTTAAAAAGCAAAACTTTTAAAAGTAAATTTTATGGACAATATAACAGCTAGATAAGTCTAAAAAAAAACAGCAATAGATTTCATAAAGACACACCAACATATAACGATGAAGTCTCTGGGCTCGTTCCATAAAAACAAACAGACTTTTTTTAACCTCAGTTTGGTTCTTAATTACACACAAAAAGTCACAGCTTAGTCTCTTCATTTTAAATCCAAACAAACTGAGGCCCAGAGAAGTGACGTGGCTTGCTCAGCGTTGTCCCAAGAAATAATGACAGAGCCAAAACTGGCACCAATCTTTCATCTTTCCATAGCTGCCGGGAAGCTTCTGAAAGAGCACTTTTCTGAATATAAAAATAATCTACAACTTTGTGTAGAAAATATGTAAGAAAAAATAAAAATATAAAGATTTAATAAAAAGTTATCCATCATTCATCACTTAGACATAGCCACTGCTGGTGCCTCTCCTTCTAGATATTAACACAACATACATGTATATCCATGCCTTCTCATTTAACTTATGAAGTTTACATGCAATTGCATGGTTTTGTGGACTGACTTTATTTAATTTTGTTTTAAATTGGAAACAATCCCCCATGACATGCAGTAGCCTTCAAAACTGTGACTTCTATAATGGTTGCATAAAAGTTTATGACATATCATCTATTTATCCATTCCTCTATTACTGGACATAAAGTTTATCTCTAAGGGTTGGTTATAATCACTGTACGATGAACATTTTGCCATTAGAATGTATATACTACAAATGTAGGAAGTTTGTCTGTCTTATTGATCACAGTACCCTTAGCCCCCCAAAAAGTGTCCAGAACAGAAAAGAAGCTCAATAAAAATCAGTGGATGGGAGGAAGGATGAATGGATGGATGGGATGATGGACATGGATGGACATGGATAGACAGTCATTGATGAATCAACATCGATGGGTGGATTGATATGGATGGGTATTTAGGTGCACCTCTGAGAACTTCTCAAAACTCATTTTAGTCTGAGCACTAACACTGATATTCTGGTTAAGGTCGCCACACAAAATATAGGACACTCATTTATCTGAATGATTTCATTATTTCATATTGCATTAGAAACATATTTTCACTTTATATCTCACATTTATCTGAAATTATTTATTTACCTGAAATTCAAACTTGACATATCATATTTACATCTGCTAAATCTGATATACATTAATTCTTGATGCACCACCTTCACACAAAACAGGCTGCCCTGGTCCCCAAGCAAAAACTCACTCCTCTTAAAAAGAGTCGAAACCCAATGGCCTGTGGCAGCCAAACAGTGAGCACTATAAACAGCCATTATCTTTTGAGCCCCGATCATCTTCATTAGTGAAGACAAATGAGAAAGCCAACAGGAAAGAGAACACCCAATAAAGACAATGCAAAGAGCCAGAGCAAGATCTTTCCAAACACGAATCATAGCACCTGAGTGTCTTTCCGCTCTGCTCTCTCCTCTATCTCCACTTCTCCTCTCCCTCTGACCACAGCCACCCCTATGCTTTCCCATCGCTCTTGCCATGCCTATCAGGAGTTGTGTGATCTGGTCCCTGCTTCTCTCTTGCACCATGTGCCTCTCCCTGCCCCCTCAGTCTGTGCGCTACAGCCACCCGGGACTTGTTGAGTCCCTCCATGCGCCAGGCTGCTTCCTGCCACAGGACCTTTGCCCAGGCTCTTGCTTCTGCCTGGAAAGCCTTCCCTTCCCCCTCCCCCCTCCTCCCATTATTTAGTTAACTCTTCATCTCAGCTCCAAAGTCACTTCAGCAAGGAAACTGTCCCTAACTAACTTTGCAGATCAGGTCAGGTCTCCTTGTTCTAAGCTATTAAAAGTATTGTGTACTTTTCCTTCCCTGTACTCATGATATTGGGTTGTACCAAAAGTCTGTATGGTTTTTTCCATACAATGGCTCTAGTAGCACTAAGATATCTTTAACTTAATTTCAAAACAATTTTGTTAGATTGTACTGTGACAGCTGTCATATCGGTGGGCATTTAAAAATAACTTACCAAAATTAGTTAATCTTTGTGTAGCCATTTTAATATTGAAGATGGAAGAAAATATACAACATTTTCAGCATGTTATGCTTTATTATTTCAAGAAAGGTAAAAGCGCAACTGAAATGCAAAATAAGAGATTTGTGCAGTGTCTGAAGAAGGTGCTGTGAATGACTAACAGGTCAAAAGTGATTTTCAAAGTTTTGTGGGGAGACGATGCTCCACAGTTGGGTAGACCAGTAGAAATTGATAGAGATCAAATGGAGACATTATTTGAGAACAAAGTTATCCCATGTGGGATAACTATGTTGCCGACATACTCAAAATTCAAATCAATAAAGTTATTGGTGAAAATGAAAAATGTGTCTTTTACTTTAGAGAGAAAAACCACACGAACTTTTTGGCCAACGCAATAGTTTACACTTTTTTTGTTTTTGTGATTATTTGTTTAATGTGTGTATCCACTATAATCAAAACTCCATGAGGGCCAGACACCATGTATCTTTTTGTTATCAGTCTGTTCCCGGCACCTAGAAAAGTTTCTGCTAAAATAAAAACAACTGGACACTCAATAAATATTGATTGAATGGTAAGGGAAAGCCTCCAGGCTTGCTAACAACTCACCCCCGAAGGAGACAAGGAGCCACTCCTGACTTGGAAGACTGGCTCACTCCAGGTAGGCAAAAGGAGGCAGATCAAAATCCAGTTTCCTTTCCACTAAATATCCAAGAAATTGTGTATGACCCTCACATTATACCACATAGGACATGGCATATAACTACAGCCATAATGTTTATGTGGTACAGTGTGCAAATTTTAGAGGCATGTAAGCAGTGTGTACTATAGGAAAGGTAGCCAAACATGGAGTGGAAGTTAAGGTCTCTGTCCTGTCATTGAACCTAAATTTTCTTCCAGCTGAAAATTTCCGAACTTGCCGGTCCATAGGGATGGTCACTCCTCCATGGGCCTCCAAGGCACCACTTTAGCCCAGGTTCTGTCCTAGTTTATCCCCTTCCCTGGACCCTCTTCTCTGCCAGGCCTAGGCTGCTTTTCTCCTCAGTCTACGTTATCACAGAAATATTGGAACATACGCAAAAGTGGAAAGACCATCATCCAGCTCCAACAAATATCAACACATGGCTAATTTTGTTTCATTTGATACCCCACCCCGCTTTCCTTCCCAACACAATTAGATTATTTTCAAGCAAATCCCAAATACAATATTTCATCCATAAATACTTCAGTATGTATTGAAAAAATACAGAAATTTCCCTGCATGTCTTAAAAATTTTTAAAGAATCGGCTTGTTCAAATTAGGGTGCAAATAAAGACTATAAATCAGTCTAATTGTCGCATCTCTCTTAAGCCTCTAACTGCAGGCTCACTGTACCTGTTCTTCTTGCATTTTATTTGTTGAAGAAAGAAGGTCATCTGTCCTCCAGAATTTCCCACATCCTCAATTGTATTAATGGCAGGCCCCAATGTGTCATTCAACATGTTCCCCTGCCCCCGGTCAGTCCTGCCCATAAACTGGGAGGTAGAGCAACAGGCCTGATCGAATTTGGGTATAACTTTTTTTTTGGCAAGTATATTTCAAAAGTAGTTCTATATACTTCCTATTATATCAGGAAGTTCATAGTGTCTTGAGTTTTTTTTACGTTAAAAATTAACCAGCGGTTTCGGGGGGTGCCAGCTCGATCCGCACATGACAAAGTGCCCAGCAGCTTTCCAGCAACCACAGGAGGGACAGAGTGGATTTGCTGCTGCAAGTACACGGGACACAGAGTTTGTTCTTCAATTATCTGTGCATTAATTATTCTGTTATTACTTATTGTTGTTAACCTGCTTTTGCCCACCCGCTAGTTTTAGCCTTACACCACTGATAGCTACCCAGCTCTACTATTCCATTAAAGATTTCAAAATAGTGATGTTCTAATTCTGTCATTTCTTCTGAGGTTACAAGCTGGATTTTTCCACAAAGAAGACATTCCCATAATCAACTCTTTGGTTACTCTGAGTATACTTCATGTAGGGAAACAGAATAAATGCTCGATTTCACCCCCTTTGTTTTACTAGTTTTCAGAATACTCCTAGGTAACAGACTCCTCCAAAAGGGAGCACACGAGTTTTGTTGTTTTGAAAATCATTATGAATTCTCGGATTAACACATGTGTATGTGTTTCAACCCACTAAAGTCATTATTCTTTGTGATGTGCCATTTGTCCCATTTTTAGCCAGTGGGACCTCCTGGGGCCTTTTGATGGGATCCAGTCGTCTTTAATGGCTTCCTTGCTAACCTGACAAGATGTTCTTCACTCCCCTTGTACAGCTCCTGACCCAGATCTGGGTCAGCTCTTCCTCCAAGGATGCACAGCCACGTGCGCGTCCTCATCCACCCATGGTTCCAATGGCCCACTTGGCCATCAGAAGCACTCCAAATGGAACACTTCTGTGAATGGGGCCAGAATAAGCCATGGTAGCATAAAGGTTATTTTTAGCCGAAGGCATTTGAGTTCCTGAAGTCCATTATCTAAAAAGCTTAGCATCAACGAAATCATCACAAATCTCCAGGAGAGCAACCCTAACCTTCTCAGAGACCAGGTGGAGACGCGTCAGCACCACACTCAGACGTTGTCACAAAATTCTCATGTCTCCCACCCGTGCTCTTCCAGGACCATTTACCTTTCCACGAAAAAGATAACCGCTTTACGTTTCAATGTTTAAACTGTTTCCCGATAAGTCCCCTCCTCCCCTCCTCTTCACCTATTAAGGGGGTATATGAGCCCCAAATGCTGACTGCCCTTTGAGCCGCATTGCTTTGTAAACTCCCATTCATTCAGAAGGGATTAAAATCTGCTTTTGTTTTTGTTGCTGTCAGTTTGAGTTTAATTTGCAAGCCCCCAAACACTGAACCTAAGAGTTTTTGCTCTCCAATACTGTTCTGATTTTCCCCCTGTACTACAGATCTGTACACAGTGGCTGGACATTGCCATCTTTACAGCCACCACGCACATTTCAAACTCAACTTGTTCAGATATGAACTCACCCTCTGTCCCCCAGTTTCTGCTCTTTATTATGCTCTTCATCAATACTTGGGTACCAGTACTTGGAGTCAGGGCAGAGCAAGACTCTGTCAGAAACACAGATTTCACCCACACCCTCATGAGGTGGTCCTCTGCAAGTTCTGGCTAGACAACCTTCCAACAGACATCCCTTAATTTGCATGAAGCTGTGAGAAACAACTTTGAAGAAGTCTGGCTGTCTGAGTAGATCAGTGTAGAGGATGGAGAGAACACAGTTTCTGGATCATAAAGGTGTATTTGATCTTATTTCGACACCAGCCCAAGAAGAAGAGGCTAAGGTAGACAAGCCCAGTCAGCTCTGAGAAGGCCCTCTGCAAAGGCTGGTGTAGAAGGGAGAAAGGCCTGCAAAGGCCCGCAAAGCCCCGGCTTTGCGGGCAGACCCGGCATGCACAGCAAACACAGCAGACACTAACCTGGGACAGAAGGATGCAACAGCTACAAGGTGAAACGGAAATCAAGGGGAATGACCGAGCAGGGGGATTCCAGGAAAAGACTGGACATCCTGCCAGGCAATCAGATGGGGCCTTGGAACACTAAGATTTTGATAAATGTGACCTTATATTTATTCAAGGCTGAGTCCTGGGAAAAACCAGGTACAAACACAGCACCATCCCCTCATCGCCCAAGCCAAATTACCTGCGCTCATCACCTCCGCTTCCCTGACCCACGCCCGTGAGTGACCAACTCCAAGGACTCTCCCTTCTCCTCTGTAATGAAGGTCTCCCCCTTAGTTAACAGTCTCTCTCCTGGATTACGGCCTTGCCTCCTAGCTGATCTTTCGGAATTTAGTTTCACTCCCTTCCAAGCCCTCCTCTTTTGCAGAGTACTCCAGACATTTTTATCTTGCCCCCAAATATATTTATATTTATGCACAAATGGAAAAGGCCCTACTGAACCAAAATTTAGGTATATTTTAAAATGGGTACAAAAGAAATTAAAAGAGAATGAGAAAAATAAATGAATCGATGGTGCAAACATGTCCTTTCATTTCTGCCCATGAATTCTTACCAACTTCACCTGGCATGTGCGCAAAGTCACTGAGGGGCTCTGGACAGGGCGGGCTGTTGACAACTTAGTTAGACTGGACTGGATTACTGGACCTAGCAAGTGACTCTTAATTACCTAAAAAGAGACTATTCTTAGGGCTGAAAGAGACAGGAAAGGGATGAATTAAGGAATCTGTCCAAGATGTCATCTGTGATGGCAGAGACTGAAGATGAATAAATTAATACCCTAGTCCTCCATGGAAGTTCAGTCTGTTTAATGTATTCTACCCACAGCCAAACAAAATCTTTCAGGCTGGATTTTTCATTTCTTACCTGGCCCGGGGATAAAAGACAGAATTGGGTAGCAACATAATCCTGTAAATTTGCTTAGGTGGTGACTCTTCAAGTCAGACATGGGTATGAGAGGTACAAAAGCAAAGGACAGAGGTATTCTCGTGTCGGGCCTCTGCTGCCTGGCAGCGGTCCCACCAACAATAAATAGCTTTTAAAAGGCAAAGATGGTTCTAGCAGGACCAAAACCAAATCAGCTGACCTCAAGTCTGGCTCTAAAATAGATTTACAGGCGTCATTTAAGATGTAGGTTTGCTTTTCCTGTTTTCCCATCAAAGCAAATTAGCCTTAAAAAAAAAATAGCATTCCAAATGACCAAAGGTTAGAAAAATTGTCTGCAAGTACTTTGAATTCTTTGCCATCCCCGATTTCTTTCACAACTGAGCATAGTTCATCAGGGAGGTTACTAGCATGGGGGTTGACAGTTTAAATGGCAAACAGGATGTGCCCCCACTGCTTTGCTGCAATCTACTGGAACTAATTGGTGTTGGGGTTTTTTGGTGTTTTTTTTTTCCTTCTGTCTTTCTTTTTCACTTAAGAGCCTCAGATGGGCAGACACGGAAAGAGCTTCTCATTTGCATAGAGCGTGGCCGGCAAGGGTGAACTGAGGACACACTGATCTGCCTTCCTGGCAAAGGCAGGAAGTCAGCTGTAAGAAGCTGCCACTTTTCAGCCCTGGGTGGCTTCTTCTTTTTCTCTCTCTCTCATTCATTTTGGAAGAAATTGTAAGTATACTTTCAAATAGAGCACAAAAACTTGGAAGAAAGAGAGAAAGGAAAGCAGCCAAATGCTCGAGGCTGGCCCGATAATTCTTGCCCCACTCTTTTTCTTTTTTCCTTTTTTAAATCAAATTTATTGGGGTGACATTGGTTAATAAAATTATATAGGTTTCAGGTGTACAATTCTATAATAATCATCTGTATATTGTATTGTGTGTTCACCCCAAGTCATGTCTCCTTCCATCACCATTTACTCCCCTTTACCCTCTCCAGCCTCCCCCCACCCCCCCATTCCTGTCTGGTAATTACCGTACTATTTTCTGTCTGTGTGGTTTGGTGGGGGGTTTTTTCTTAATGCCTTCACTCTTTTCATCCAGCCCTTCTACCCCCTCCCCTCTGACAGCCATGAGTCTGTTTCTATTTTGTTTGTTAGTTTATTTTGTTCATTAGATTCCACACATGAGTGTAATCACATGGTGTTTGTCTTTCTCTGGCTGGCTTATTCCACTTAGCATAGTGCCCTCCAGGTCCATCCATGCTGTCTCAGCCCCACTTTTTTCTTGATTAGATATGCAAAGCCATCAAATGGAAAGGGGCTAGCGGTCTTGGCCATGCCAGAGGAAGATTGGCAAGGATTAACAGTGACAGACGGTGCCCCAAGCAGCCCCTTTTCACACAGAGGCAAACTGGCATCAAGGGGCTTAGCATCCTCTCCAACTACCTGGGCACATTCAAGTCTGAGTTTCTTTGTCATTCCACCTGAGGGAAGCCCGTTTTAAGGAACACTGCAGGTATGGGTGAGAGATCTGAGCAGAGTGAGCCGACACAAACAAACAGCCACCTCATTTCAAAGCAAACTGGTTCTTTCTCATTGGCTTTCAGGTGTAGTTCAACTCTCTCCAATGTTTTCCTTTGATATGAATCTCCTTCACGTATAACACTGTGTGCCTGCTAATTGTGTAACACGCAATTCTGCCGTCTGCTACCAGAGACACCAATGAGTGGCGCTGCTCTGTTGTGGGTGCCAAAAAGGGGGGCAGGAAGATACCGAAGGAAACTATAGAGACGGCCAAAAGGAGGTTTACACTCGTGAGTATGTGAAACACAGTTAACAAAGCTACTGTAATAATTACAACCTGCATGTCTTTTTCTATATGAACAAGTGTAGACCTACTTTTGCCCATCCCTATATATTTCTGTGGGTGTTATCTGGCCAAGATTCATGTAATTTCTCTCAGATAAAAAAAACAACAACAAAGAATTCTTCCCTAACAGAAGCAGCAAAAATGCATGACTGTATTTACTTATTTGTTTATTTATTTACATACTTATTTTTTAGAGAGGGGAAGGGTGGGAGAAAGAGATGGAGAGAAACATCAATGTCTGATTGGTTGCCTCTCGCGTACCCCCAACTGGGAACGTGGCCTGCAATCCAGGCATGTGCCCTGACTGGGAATCGAACTAGCAATCCTTTGATTTGCAGACCAGCACTCAATCCACTGAGCCACACAAGCCAGGGCTACATGACTGTATTTATATGCTGACTGGTTACAAGGAACAAAAAAATAGTGGGAAGTTACAACACTAAGTTGTAATAAGATATGTGGTAATATTTAGACATGCATGTAAACTTGCATGAGTGTCTCATCACTCTTATAACAATCCTGAGTTATCTTGTTCCTGCGTCAGATTGCAACAGGCCTCGTACACTGGTATCCCAGACGTCTAGAGAGCTCCAAATTATTGAATCAAAATGTTTCCGTAAGTTCCTGACTTTCTTGACAATCATATGCCCACTGAGTCATAGTTCTAGAAATATCCTCATCCCACAAGTTGTTGTCTCAGCTTTCATTACTATTTTCCCCTATATACCAAATTGCTATTTATATTTCTAGCAAAGAAGTATTTTATCACCTGAAAAGCATTACGGAGTTTGCTAGTCCCCTCACCCTGTCACAAGGTAAATGTGCAATCTAAGACATCAGTTGGATAGAGCATGCACTGTGTGACAAAGCATGTAAACTATACCTTCGCAAAATTAAAATAAGTATCTATTATGGACCTTCAGGTTGACTTGAACATCAACACCAAAATATTACATCCTTAGGAGGGCCAAGAGTACATGCTAACCTATGAATAGAACCAATTATAATTCAGATACCTAGCAAAGGGTGGACATCTAAGACAGGGAGGTGTCTACCTGACCTTCTTCCGCATGGTCTTATCTGGGAATGACACAATTTGAAAGGTGGTTATAGTTGAATTGCTGGAACCAGTCATAATCTATCAGCGTTCCTTTTCTAAGGACCATGGAGATTTGCATTTCATTGGTGTTGGCCACTAAAATGATTTCCTCTTATCCAACTTATCCGACGACTTTTAACATCACACCTTTTTTTTACTGGGCTTTTTGAGGACACTTTTAGAGGGCAGGGTAAATAAGGATAGGTTGTGCACTGTCTTATATCGAATGCCATCAAATAGATGTTTTTATAAAATCTGCTCTGTGTCTGTGCAATCACTGTGTGTTGGCTGGATGAAGTCTCCGCCCACTTGCCATGCGGGCATATCAGCCAATGCAAGCCAGCAGAGACAAGTGGTTCGGTGCATAGGGTTCTCTAGAACCAGGCAACGTCCAATTTTTTTTGGGGGGGGGCGGGAAATTCTTACCTGGCTTTATTTTTTATTGTTTATTCTATTACAGTTGTCCTAATTTTTCCCCTTTTGCCCCCCTCCACCCAGCCAACCCCTCTTTCCCACAGACTACCCTCTTCATGTCCATGTCCATGAGTCACTCACACATGTTCTTTGACTAATCCCTTCCCCTCCCTTCCTCTATTCCCCCTCTCTCCTCTCCTCCTATGGCTGTCAGTCTGTTCCATGTTTCCATGTCTCTGCTTCTATTTTTCTTGTTAGTTTATTTTGTTCATTAGATTCCAGTTATAAATGAGGTCGTATGGTATTTTGTCTTTCACCAACTGGCTTATTTTACTTAGCATAATGTTCTCCAGTTCCATCCAGGCTGTCACAAAGGGTAGGAGCTCCTTCTTTCTTTGTGCTGCATAGTGTTCCATTGTGTAAATGTACCACAGTTTTTAATCTGCTCATCTACTGATGGGCACTGGCACTGTTTCCAACACTCGGCTATTGTAAATAGTGCTGCTGTGAACATTGGGGTGCTGAAGTTCTTTTAAGTTAGTGTTTAAGGATTCTTAGGGTATATCTCAAGCAGCGGAGTCGCTGGGTCATATGGCAGATCCATTTTTAATTTTCTGAGGAAATTCCATCCTGTTTTCCACAGTGGCTGCACCAGTCTGCAATCCCACCAACAGTGCACTAGGTTTCACTTTTCTCCACATCCTCACAGCACTGGTTGTTTATTGATTTATTAGTGATGGCTATTCTGACAGGAGTGAGGTGGTATCTCACTGTGGTTTTAATTTGCATCTCTCTGATGGCTAGTGATGCTGAGCATTTTTTCATGTATCTGTGGACCATCTATATGTCCTCCTTGGAGAAGTGTCTATTCAGGTCCTTTGCCCATTTTTTAATTGGATTGTTTGTCTTTCTGGTGTTGAGTCATATGAGTTCTTTATATATTTTGGAGATTTAACCCTTGCCCAATGTATCATTGACAAATATGTTCTCCCATTTAGTTGATTCCCTTTTTGTTTTGCTGATGTTTTCTTTAGCCATGTAGAAGCTTTTTAATTTGATATAGTCCCATTTGTTTATTGTTTCCTTTACATCTCTTGCCCTAGGAGATACATCAGCAAAAATATTGCTATGTGGGATGTCTGAAATTTTACTGCCTATGTTTTCCACTGGGACTTTTATAGTATCACAACTTATATTGAAGTCCTTTATCCGTCTTGAATTTATTCTGGTATATGGTGTAGGTTGGTGATCTAGTTTTATTTTTGTGCATATACCAGTCCAGTTGCTCCAACACCATTAATTGAAGAGACTCCATTGTATGCCTGTACCCTCTTTGTCAAATATTAATTGACCACAGAGACATGGGTTTATTTCTTATTCTGCATTTAGCTCTTTGACCTTAGGCAAATTACTTAACTATTTTTCATGTCTTTTCCTAATTTGTGGAATAGAGACAAAATACTTACCTCATGGGGTTCTTGTGAGGATTATACATATAAAGTGTTTAACACAAGTGCTTGGAACAGCTGATAAGTAAATAGATAAATAGGTAGATAGGAATTCAAATATTTTGGAAGAGAGGTTAGTTTATTTTTCAAAAACTCTTCCTGGGGCAAATCTTCCAGTTTCCCAAATAAAAAAATAGACAGTTCCCAGTGTTCCACACTGCTAAGGATTAGTAATTTTCAGCTCTAACTTGATAATCTCTATTTCTTTATAAGAATTCCCCTCATAATTTTCCTCACCATTGTTGCTCAAACCCTTCCTTGTCCATATTCCAGTTCCATTTAGGAAAATAACACTCAGAGGATACAACAGGAGGGCCTAATTTTTATCCCTCTCTTTGCTGCCCAGTTTCACTGTGTGGTGAGGTACGTTTATCCAACCTCTTTTAGCCACTGTCTATGAGAAAGACATTATTTTTTCAATTCATTGGGGCAGTCATAAAGATAAACCTGATCACTTTTGCACCAAGCCATTGGTTCCTTAAAATAGAAGAATACAGCCATTTTATGGCATAGTTACCAATTAGCTTTCATGTCGTTATACTGTGGGCACACGTTAGTCCTCTGCTGGCCTTCTCCCTGCCCCCAAGCCCCCCATTGTATTTGTGATTAAACCAGACTTGACCTGCTTTTGCTCTCATCAGCAATTCCACTTCTGGGATCCAAATCTAAATGATTTGGGACAAAGCCCTTGATCCCCTGACAATTTCACTGGGGTCATATGGTGATGAATAAGATAAAGAGGGGGTTGGAGACCCATGTGCTACACAGGCACCTCACCTCCATGCCACTTCCACTGCACTTTTTCCTCCTCTCTGGTAGGCAGATGCTTTCCTCGCCCTTTGGAGGCAGCCCTCTAGCAAGCTAAGCTTTACTTTACCTGAATGAGGCATTATCTCCTAACTCCCTGAACTTGTCTTCCCACTCTCATGGGGGCAAACACATGGAATGGGAGATGGGAACCATCGCTAGGAAAGGGAAAGGGGTAACCTTTGCTCTTGCTCCAGGCTGGGCTTTCTACCATTGGATTTTAATCAAAACATACTTCTAGTAGCAACGTCCTTTCCTTTGACCGACCTCAGAGCATGGCATACCCTTAATTGTCCTTTTATAACTAGGAGGAAACGACAATATTACCACAGATGAATAAGAAAGTCACCCCCCACCCCCGGCCACCCCCTTCCTTGTTTAGCCAGGAGATCATGAGATAAAGCAGACGCAGTGCTGGCCCAGCAACCAGTCAAACTCAGACTCCCGTGGTTTTCGCTTATCAAAGATTCAAAGGCGCAACCCCGCCCCCTACCCACCCCTGCAGCCTCCTCCTCCCCGCTGGCCTGGAGCCCGACCCTGACCTGACGGAACCAGGCTGGGCGGGAACAGAGCCAAGAGCCTGGTAGGCTGACCTGGTGACTCCACGTCTGAGAGGTGCGGCTCTTTCATGCTTCAGACTGCACTTCACCCCAGAATGTCCTCTGCAGAATCGCAGAGTCACAGAGTCATGTTATAATGAACCAGCGTGGCACCCACACACCACCGGATTCATCTCCTGCCTCCATCAGCACCACGTGCAGGCCCACTCACAGGCGAGTACACACCTGTCCTTGGCTGCTCCAGGTGGATCCTGTTCATCCTACCTTGGTCATCCTACCTATACTTCAACCGCAGATCCAGTGCCAGGCAGAAAGCAGAGCGCTATGGGGCCCTCATTGGGACAGTCTGCTGCCTCACGTGTTTCTCACACCTAGGACCTCTCAAGATGCAGGACCCCAGTATCTGGCACCTCCACGTAACACTGAACTTTCAGTGCCCTTGGCTTAGTGCCAGGGACCTACATAGCCTGTTGTTGGCTCCTCCACCTCCACCTGTCCCGGTCCTCACCCACAGAGTAGGTCCGCTTCTTTCTACTCCATTCTTTGGGACTCGGGAATTAGGACCCTCTCTACCCTCCAGGCTGCACCAAAACTGAGCTCCAGAACCTGGCCTAAATCTCCAGGCTTTATAGCCTGTCCACCCTGCACACCCTCCCAAGCCTGGTGACCCCTTCAGCTGCGCTCCTTTCCCACCTAGTGTCTCCCCCACCGTGGTCCTCACCAGCAGACACCACGCCGCAGGTTAGACACAGGTGTAGATCATTATAGCCACTTTCCTAGTCCAAGTTTGGAAACATAAATTCTACTCGACTGGAACACCAATTTTTAGTAGCACTTGCTGTTAGAAAGTTCTTACCTATTCAGAAAAATCATGATTATTCCCTAACTAGCTCCTCACTGACACCTGTCCAGGAAATGCAAAGTAATTGGAAGCTCCAAAACAAGTCTGATGAGAGAGAGGGAAGAAATTCCCATTAACTACGCATACATGGTAAAGTAGCTGACATTTTTATGACCATTATAGTGTGAGACTAGCATCGTGTCTCACTTAAAGATGACAGTGCTTGCCATCTGGGTTAGTTCTCTCTGTTGCTTGCTAGTGTCTGAGCTCAGTCAGACTAGCTGAACAAAAGGAGGGAAGAGTGTGCTCCAACACAAGCGGGTTAGAACACGAAGGCACTTCATACTCCAAGATAGATCATAGTCTAGCTACCCTATATTCCTCTTCTTGCCATCATAGTTTATCTTTTTTTCTCTTTCTTTCTCATGTTCAGCCTCTCCCAGGAAAGAGGAATTGCTAAATTTGATTTAGAAATACATGGTACTTGGAGCCTACTTGGGCTCCAAGCCCTGACCCCTTCTCCAGTCACTTTGCCCACAGATTCCATTTTGCAGCTGAGAGACTCAGAGGACCATGTGACTGGCAGGCGCTAGGGCTTCAAAGTCTTCCTTGTGTACTTGATTCCTTTTTTTTTTCTTTTTTTTTACTATCTAAGCACTGGTGATTCTCATTCAAGTGCGCACATCTCCTAAAGAGCAAAGCAAGCTGATTGACTGGAATTTAAGTTTGACCTGTCAGACCTGGTGTAGGCTCATTGCATTTCTTGGACTGCCTTTTCTTCTCACTGGTTTACACTCTCGGCTTAGGCAATCTCACCTGACCCTGTGGTTTCCAATAGCATCTACCTTCTGACATCTCCTAGTTACTACCCAGTACATCCTCTGAGCTCCAGACCTGTATATCCAGTCCCTAACTGACAGCTGCACTTGGGTCTTTCCTAGTCATCCCAGACATAGTGTATCGAAACCGGAACATTTGCACCCCCCAACTCCTCACCTCCCTCCACTTGCAGTAGGTACCACCTTGAGTGTTTACCATTTCAATATGGTATTTTCAACCTCTCATTTCTCATACCAGACACAAAAGGCAGCCATCCCTGACACTTCCCTCTCTATCTCTCTCACCACCACCCCCATCTAATACATCACCTAGTCCAGTGGAGCCAATCTTGAAAGTGAATTGAGAATCCATCCACTTCTCCTTATCTCCACTGCTCCATCATGATTCAAGCCATTCTTCTCCCTTACCAGGGCTATGCCAGGGCCTGGGGGGCAGTCTCTTCTGCCCCTATTTGGCTTCCCATCCCCAACTCCCTACACAGCAACCATAACAAATGTTTTTATTGCGGTAAAATATATGTGACAAAAATTTACCATTTTAACTGTTTTTAAATGTTCAGTTCAGTGGCATAAGTACACGGTTGTACAATCATCACTGCCATCCATCTCCATCACTCTTTCACTTTCCCAGCTGGAACTCTGCACATGCTGAATAATAATAACGCCCCGTTCTCCTGCCCACCCCCTACTCCCCCAGCCACTGGTAACCACCATTCTACTTTCTGTGTCTAGAAATCTGAATACTCTAGAAACTTCATGTAAGTGTAATCATACAGTCTTTGTCCTCTTCTACTGGCTCGGTTTATTTAGTATAATGTTTTTAAGGTTCATCCATGTTATAGCATGTGTCAGAATTTCATTGACTTTTAAGGCTGAATAATACTGCATTATACACATAGACCACATCTTGTTTCTCCTTTCATTTGTTGGTGGACATGGGAGTTGTTTCCACCATTTGGCTATTGAGAATAATGCTGCTATGAACATAATTCATTTGGGTACATGTCCAGGAGTGGAATTGCTGGAGCAGTGGTAATTCTATGTTTAATTTTTTGAGGAACCATTGCAGACTTAAAAACATTAGTTGGATAATGTTTTTCCTTAAAGTCTTTTGATGACTTCCCATTGCATCTGGTAAACACTAAACAGATATTCAAGTTTTGCTTACCTACCCTGGCCTTTCCCACCATACCCCATTTTACTCAGCACCTCCCTTTCCCTCCCTGCCCCAGCCTTCTGATCTTCTTGCCATCACTCAAGGACACAAAGCTCACCCTGTTTCACCTCCCTCACACAGCCTTTCCCTGAGCCTGGAATGGACTTTTTCTGCTCTTCTACACTCCTCCAGGTCTCAGTTTAAATACTACATACTTAGGAAAGTCTTCCCTGAGCTAGTCCTCGTCCTCTCCCCCACCACCCCACCACCAACCCCACTGTCTGATCCTGTACCTCTCAGTTGACTGGTGTAGGGGCCACAAGATCAAGGATATTGACTCTCACATTCTCAGTCTTATCCACAGCATTGACCACATGGTTGAATGACTGAAGACCCTGTTACATTATGAGATTTTTGTTGTTGTTGTTGTTGTTTTTCTTGCTGTTGCTTTGGAGCAGAACTGGAGCTTATCACAGTAATAGCAAGGCAGGACATGTCTTCATAAAATGATGGTTGAGCTTCTCCTATTGGTGTTTGTGTATGGCAGGCCATCTGTTATGGACTAATGTTGTATTCCCCCCAAAGTTCATTTGCTGAAGCCCTTGTCCTCAATGTGATGGTATTTGGAGGGGACCTTTGGGATGTGATTTGGTATGAGGGCAGGACGCTGGTCTGATGAGATCAATGCCCTTATAAGAAGAGACACCAAAGAGCGTGCTCGCTCTCTCTCTCTCTCCCCCTCTCCCTCTTTCTCCCCCTCACCCTCTCCACTAAGGAAAGTTTATGTGAGGACACAACATGAAGGTAAGCCAGGAAGAGGGCTCTCACCAGAAACTGACCATGCTGGACTCTGATCTCAAACTTCCAGACTCCAGATCTGTGAGAAAATTAATGTCTGTTGTTTAAACCATCTATTCTGTGGCATTTTTTATAGCAGCCAGAGCCGACGAATATACCCTCTACCTCAAGCCCATCATGTTACACTGAACTGGTGCAGCGTGAACATGTTACTCAGGCTTCCCTTCAGCCCTGCTGTCATTCCGACTCATAATAGAACGGTTGTCTGTGTGCCTGTCTCTGTCACCAGATTTAAACTACTCATTCGGACAGGAACCACATGTGATTTATTGCTTTTTTTCTCTCTGCTTTTGTTTACCCAATCCAGAACCATACATTTAGGAGGTGTGTTTTTTAAAGTCAGAGGAAATGATTTGGTGGCTTGCTTTAAATACATCTCTAGCAATTTTATATTCATGAACATATTCTCTTCCCCAAAACAGTTTCACATCAACTTGGCTTCTCATATGTTAGTAATTATCGAACATTTTAAATTGCTATCTAGCCATATTGCAATTAGAGCAAAATATGATGCATAGTTATGCTAACTAGTGAGTGATTTAAGTTATTACATTTCTCTCTATATTTGTGAATGGTTTATCAGCATTCAGACTGAGTACCTAAGTCATTTAAATGTCTCTATGTATGTATACACAAATGTTAATAATAACTACACTTTGCTCGGGTCTTACATCTTGTAAACCCATAGTGTTGGGCTCCTACGCTATGCTAAGTGCTTTATATATATAATGTAATTTAATCTTCACACAGTCTTGTAATATAAGTACTTTTATTCAAGGTTTATGGAAAGGAAAATGGTCTTTCACAAAGACTGCATAACTTCCTAGGGCTATCCAACAGGTGAGTGGTAGTGCCAGGGTTTGAACTCAGGCTAAATTCAAAGCCCATATCCTCACATATTTTCTGTGAATAATCTCAGTCGGCTTTTTCTTCCCTGAAATCTGGGTTAAGGCCATCTCCTTTTTTGATGTATCCTTGGTGCAATGGAAAGCAAATATATTCTTTGAATTGATCTTATTTCTCAAGCTGGGGAGGCCTCCCTGAGAACAGAAATTAGTTTAGGGAAAATTTCAGGTCACCTCGTGGTCAGGGCAGACTAGGTCATGCTATAGTGAAAACAACCTCAAAATCCCAACGGCTTACAACAAACAGTTCATTTCTAGCTCGCATTATGTCTGTGGCAGGCTCAGCTCCATGTCCAGAACCCACGCGGGTAGCAGCCTTGATTAAAAACATCACCTATCTTCAGACAGAAGTAAGAGGGGGACAGTGAAAACCCACAATGACCTCCTGGGCCAAGGTCATATGGCCAAGCCTGATATCATGGGGTGGGGATTAAAATCCTTGCCCAGAAAGCGGCAGCTACTACTATGAACATTACAGTCTATCATGGAATTCTTTTTCACTGTGGAAAAAGTAGATTATTTCAGTCTGGCAAGAACATTTTTGTTCTTTAGTCCATAAATCCATAGCACTGTGCTACTTTGCCAGAACACTATGTTAATTACTTGTTTTTAATTTAAAATGATAACATTTATAACATTTCATCTAATAACTCAGAACTCAGAGAATACATTTTTAAGGTGCATAAACAGAGGTCTTTTGATAAACAAACCACATGAATATAATAAAACTAATTCTTCAAAATTCAAATATAGGTCTTCTACATTGTGTACATTATATCTCCTGAATGACAGTCATCAATTCAAAATTTAGAAATATTTTCATCACTAAATTTTGGCCTTGTATCTTCAGTACAGCTGTGTAATTCAGCATTCAGAATATCTTTTTATTTCTCACAGTTCTGGAGGCTAGAAGTCCAAGATCAGGACACCAGTAGAGTCAGTGTCCGGTGAGGGCCTGCTTTCTGGCTCTTAAATAGCTGTCTTTTCGACGTAACTTCACATGACAGAAGGGGCTCATTAGAGCTCTCTGGAGTCTCTTTTATATAAGGGCACTAATCTCATTCATGAGGGCTCCATCCTCCTGATTGAATCACCTCTCAAATTCCCCACCTCCTCATACCATTACATTGGGCATTAGGTTTCAACCTGAGAATTTGGGCAATGCAAATACTTAGTCAATAGCAGTAGATGAAATTAGCTTAAATGGATACACTGAGTAAAGCAGATTATTTAGTCTCCCATCCGTTTGTCTCCAGCTGAGACATGGATCTTCTCCTGGATTAGGACTTGGACTTAGCTTGGACCTACACCATGGGCTCTCCTGACTCTGCAGCTTGCCAATTGCAGATCTTGAGACCTCTCAGCCTTCATATTTGGCATGAGCCAAATCTTATAATATGTATATAAAATATTTCTTGTAATTAATATATATTCCTTATAGTTTGTGTATATTTACATATGTATATGTGTGTATAGATACATGTTGACTCTGTTTCTTTAGAGAACCCTGACTTGCACAAACATTAGAAAATCTTCCTGCTATTCAGTTGGGAAAACAGTGGTTTAAAGCAGGGGTCCCCAAACCCCAGGGCCGCGGACCCCTACCAGTCGGTGGCCTGTTAGGAACCAGGCCGCGAGGAAAGCTCCCCAGAGCTCTACCTTCTGTCTCCGACCCCATCCCCCTGCACCCGCCTCCCTGCACCCACCCCCCTGCCCCCAGGGTCCACAGCTGGAGATGAGCGCAGGGAGCAAGCGAATCACCCCACCCCTGCCCCGACCCTCGGTCTGTGAAGAAACGAGTCCCTGTTGTCAAAAAGGTTGGGATTCGCTGGTTTAAAGAGAGAAGGCTTTCCTTGAGTCATACAGCAAGCAAGGTTTTTGGATTCCAGCCTCTGAATTTACAGCTCGGGCTGAACCAGCAGTCGGGAAGCTTTGCTGTGCGTCCTAAATTTGGCCAGCATACCCTGTGACCCCAAGCCCAGCGTGGCGCCGGCCAGTGTGGGCTTTGTTGCCTGTGATTGCTGCCGTGAACCTGGCTCCGTCCGAGGAATCCATCAGAGGCCAGCCTTGCCCACACCGAGTTCAGGGAAGGGGCCTCTGACTTCTAATTAGGTTGTGGCAGGCGTGAGGCACCGAGCTTCTGGCTGGTTTGGCTCCTAGCAGGGGATTTTAAAGGACAAGGTCAGAGATTAGTCCAGTTGGCTCTCTCTGTGCCAGCCAAAATATTCTCAACTATAATTAAAACAAAAATGAAAAGAGCCAAATAAAATGTGCAGAGGCCAAAATTTCCATGCCTTAAGCCTGATAACATGTTTTAAGACCAAGTAATCAAACAAGGTCAAGAAGATAATTTTGTTCCATTGAAGTGACCCCATGAACTTGCCACTTCATGGAGGGTGCCCAATCTAGGCAGAAGCACATGGTAGATTGCCTGGCCACCCTCACCACGAGGGTTCTACATGTAGCTGGTCTGGAGTTACACAGGCTTAGATGACACACAGAGGGCCAATGGGTCCATGAAAAGGCGCTCAGTACCACCAATCCTCAGAAAAATGCAAATCAAACCATTATGACTGGTCATATTTTTCAAATGTGAAGAATTTGTGTCCATATAAACACTGTAGCTCATTTCTATTTGTTTCTGAAAGTATTGTATATTCATATATCAGCCAATGCATGTGGAATGAATTATTGGTATAAATTTATCTTTATATTTATACCTTCCTGCACTTGGAAATATATGTATGTGTGTGTGTACATTTATACGTGATGGGATATCACCTCACTTCTGTTCGGGTAGCTTTCATCAAAGACAAGAGCTAACTAGCACTGGTAAAGATGTGGGGGGCCTGGCTGGAGTAGCTCAGTGGATTCAGTGCGAACCGCAAACCGAAGGGCCACTGGTTCAATTCCCAGTCGGGGCACATGCCTGGGTTGTGGGCCAGGTTCCCAGTGGGGGCCATGTGAGAGGCAACCACACGTTGATATTTCTCTCCCTCTCTTCTTCTCTCCCTTCCCCTCTCTAAAAATAAATAAATATCTTTTTTAGAAAAAAGATGTGGGGAAAAGAGAAAGCAGTGCACTATTTCTGGGACTGGAAATTGGTACAGCCACTATCGAAACCAGTATGAAATTTCCTCAAATGATTAAAAATATAGCTGTCTTATGATCCAACAATCCCACCTCTGTGTATTTATCCAAGGGAAAGGAAATCAGTATCTCAACAAGATGTTGCACCTGCATGTCATTGCAGCGTTACTATTCACAATAGTCAAGACACGGAAGCAACCTAACTGTCCCTTGATGGATAAATGGACAATGCTATATATGAAGGTATTTTATAAACTCATAAAGCATTGCCCAGTTGTTGATTATTATTAATTTTTAAATTAAAACTCATTCTTTATTTTCTTAATTTTTTTCAATTACAATTTATATTTATCATTTTGTATTAGTTTCAGGTGTACAGCATAGTGGTTAGACAATCATTTACTTACAAGGGCTCCTCCTGATATTTCCATTACCCAGTTGGCACTGTACATAGTTATTACAATACTATTAACTATACAATTATCCTATGCTGTACTTTACATCCCCGTGACTATTTTGTAAGTATCAATCTGTGCTTCTCAATCCTTTCACCTTTCACACCCAGCCCCCGAACAAAAATATGGAACACTTTACGAATTTGCATGTCATCCTTGCTCAAGGGCCATGCTAACCTTCTCTGTGTTGTTCCAATTTTAGTATATGTGCTGCTGAAGTGAACACCAGTTGTTGGTTATTATTAACATGCAATGATTTTAAAGTAACCACTTCCAATTTTTTAAGTATATTTTATTGATTATGCTATTACAATTGTCCCATTCTTCTTTTCTCCCCTTTATCCCCCTCCTTCCAGTACCCCCATTACCTCCAGCATTCCCTCCCCTTAGTTCATGTCCATAGGTTGTACATATAAGTTCTTCGGCTTCTCAGTTTCTATACTTTTCTTAACCACCCTCCCTGTCTATTTTGTACCTACCAGTTATGCTTCTTATTCCCTGTTCCTTTTCCCTCATTCTCCCCCCTCCTCCAACCCTCACTGATAACCCTCCATGTGATCTCCATTTCTGTGATTCTGTTCCTGTTCTAGTTGTTTGTTTAGTTTGTTTTTGTTTTTTTTAGGTTAAGTTGTTGATAGCTGTCAGTTTGTTGTCATTTTACTGTTCATAGTTTTGATCTTCTTTTTCTTAGATAAGTCCCTTTAACATTTCACATAATAAGGGCTTGGTGATGATGAACTCCTTTAACTTGACCTTATCTGGAAAGCACTTTATCTGTCCTTCAATTCTAAATGATAACTTTGCTGGATAGAGTAACCTTGGATGTAGGTCCTTGACTTTCATGACTTTGAACACTTCTTTCCAGCCCCTTCTTGTCTGGAAGGGTTTTTTTGAGAAATCAGCTGATAGGCTTATGGGAACTCTTGTAGTTAACTCTCTTCTTTTCTCTTACTGCTTTTAAGATTCTCTCCTTATCTTCAATCTTGGATAATTTAATTATGACATATCTTGGTGTGTTCCTACTTTGGGTCCAACTTTTTTGGGACTCTCTGAGTTTCCTGAACTTGTATGTCTATTTCCTTCTCCAGATTGGGGAAGTTTTTCTTTATTATTTGTTCACATAAGTTTTCAATTCCTTGCTCTTCCACCTCCCCTTTCGGCACTCCTATGATTCAGATGTTGAAATGTTTAAAGTTGTCCTAGAGGTTCCTAAGCCTCTCCTCATTTTTTTTTTTTTTGAATTCTTGTTTCTTCATTCTGTTCTGGGTGAACATTTCTTTCTTTTGTTCCATATTGTTGATTTGAGCCCTGGTTTCTTCCCTTCACTGTTGATTCCCTGTATATTTTGCTTTATTTCATTTTATATCGCTTTCACATCTTCTGTTATTTTGCAACCATACTCAGTCATTTCTGTGAGCATCCTGATCACCAGTGTTTTGAACTCTTCATCTGATGTGTTGGCTATCTTCTCATTGCATAGTTCTTTTTCTGGAGTTTTCATCTATTCTTTCATTTGGGCTATATTTCTTTGTCTTGGGATACCTGTTACATTATAAGGAGTGGAGCCTTAGGTATTCACCAGGGTGGGGCAACCCACTTTGTTGTGTTGTAGTGCTATATGTGGAGGAGGGGTCAAAGAGGGAATGTAGTGCCAGTTGCTCGGCTCTCACTCTGCTTTCAAGAGACTGTCAGTTTCTCCTGCTACCACAACTCCCACAGATTTTTACAGCCAGAGGTTCTGAGGCCTTATCTTGCACATGCTGGAACCCTGGGTTGGGTGGTCTGTCTCACTTCCAAGTTGTTCCTCCAAGTTTATCTGCACGTGAATGTGGGACTATCCGGTCCACCAGCCACTGCTTTGCCACACGTCCTCTCCACCCCACTGCCTGTCTCCTCTACTCCTACCAGTCCAAATGAATGTTTCCTCTTTAACTCCTAGATTGTAAGACTTCCATACAGTTTGATTTTCTGGCAGTTCTGGTTGTTTTTTTGTTTTAAAATTGGTTGTTTCCTTCTTTTGGTTGTGCAAGGAGGCGAAGCAAATGTACCTATACCTCCATTTTGGACAGAACCCACTTCCAAATCTTGACTGGTTATGTTAATATATACAAAAGAGCAATGGCACCCAAAATGTAAAACCACTGAGATTCTCTATGGAAATGTGCAATGGTTGGTGTGTGGCAGGCTGAAGTCCTAGTTGTTTTATGTTTCTAACAAAGTTTGAGCACGTGGCAACTGTTTTTAGAGAAGGCAGCCAAATAGTTCCCAAGCAAATGAGAAACAGAGGGAGCTAGTAACCAAACGCACAAGACTCTTCCCATCTTTAACTATATAGCCCCCAGACTGTGTCCCCTTCAAGTACTGGGATAGTTTCTTCATCTTTGTATGCTCTGTATCTGTCACAGTCCATTTGGGCCACTGTAACATAGACTGTGTGGCTTAAACAACAGACATTTATTTCTCACAGTCTGGAGGCCTAAAGTCCAAGAGCAAGGTGCCAGCAGATTGGATGTCTGGTGAGAATATGCTTCCTGGTTCATAGATGACCATGTTTTTGCTGTGTCCTCACATGGTGGAGGGGTTGAGGGAGCTCTCTGGGGTCTCTTTTATAATGGCACAAATCCCATTCATGAGGTCTCACCCTCATGACCTAATCAGCTCCCAAAGGCCCCACTTCCTAACACCATCACATTGGGGGTTAGGATTTCAACATATGAATTTGGGATTGGCAGGTGGGCACATATATTCAGTCCACAACAATCTGAAAATACCTGACACATGAAAGCTATTTAATAAATGATAATTGGCATCAAAGAGTAGTTCTCAACCTTGCTGACATATTGGAATTACCTAGACAACATGAAATATATTTACTGATACATGAGCCTTACCCCCCCTCCAAGATTCTGGTGTGGGCATGTTCTGGACATTTTAAGCTTCACTGATGAGACCTAACGTGATCTATTACATGAGAACCGCTGGCATAGAAAGAACACAATACAGGTGTTGCTCTGCTGCACCGATGAACATAATCTGCAGGCTGGTTCCTATCTGGGAAGCTGGTTCTCACTTGTCCAGTGTTCAAGCTGTCAGTGGTTTGTTCCAACCTGTCCTACCTCATCTCATCAGCTTTCGGCAGGGACAGTCTCCAGCACACTTCCTTCCTCCTCTGTTTAAAATTCTCCGGAAGGCATTCTCTGGCCCTCTCTCAAGAGTTAAAGGCCATTCAGCCTCACATCAAATGTACTTCCTGGAGAAGTTCCAAAACCTTTATATAAAGATTTTTGATAAAGAGGAAAATGGAAGGCCAATGTGGTAAAAATGAGGGTCATGGGGAAGTATTCTCAACTGAGAGGCTTCTAAAAGGTTAAATTATCAATTAACTCCCAAGTTTTGCTATAATTAACAGTTATACATGTGGATCTTCTGGAGAACAGCACTTGAAGGAATTTGTCATATCAGCAAAAGGGAATTTGGGCCTTCAAGAACATTCTCACATCCTTCAAAGCACATCAGTGATCCGCTCTCTCCTTTACCTGTGTGTAGAGCTCTCTTTAACTCTCTTGGAGGTGATGGGAGGAGTAGAAGACAAAAATTAGAAAATTGCAGAAGGAAAGCAGAAGTAAAGGAAGGGTTTGACTCCCCGGCTTTGATTCCGCTGGGACACCACGTGCAGGACCAAGTGAAGGTCTCGGATGGCAGCTGGCCTGAGCGCTTGCTCCTTGTGCTCCAGCCCCCTTCAGGAGCATGTGCGCAGGCTGGCTCTGTGATAGTAAGATGCTAATTTTGTGCATGCTCCTTTTCCTGTTGATTTTTTGTGGCATTAGGGAACCCAGAGAAGAGTAACTATCCACTATGCCCTTAAAGAAAAAGTTGAAAGCCAAACTAAGATCTTCCTAGTGTTTTATATGCTACTCTGCAGACAAAGAGCAATTAATATTTATGCTCTTCATTTTGTGAAAGTTCTCAGCACATGTAAGTTATTAACCGAGTTTTTCAAACTTCAAATTAGTTAACATTGGGTGATAAATAACCTGAAGAGAGGCATTCACTTATCTTTTCACATATGCAGATGTAGGGCCTGCTTTGCATGTGTCTATCTGAATGAGTGCCTACCAGGAAAACCAGAAGCAAAATGCAAATGAGTTTTATCAAATCGTGTCAAAGTTATTTCTTAATTCCTTGGGGAAGAATTTTTTCACCCCTTATACTTTCAGGAATATATTGTTGGTTTTCGTCAAGTTCGAGAAAATCAGGCATGTGTGAGCGGGTTTGTAAAGATTTTCCCCAGCACGGAGATCTTTGTTTATCCTATTGGCAAGATAGCAATCAGACACCACATTCTTGGTGGAAAGCCTCTTTTCCAGAGAGCGTGCATTCAAGAAGAAAATAAAACTTGAATTGCTATTCATAAAGCAGAATTTGAGAGACAGATGGAAGGAGTAGGTTCCATGGGAAAGGAAAGGGGGAAAGAAAGGGAAGGAATGACTTGCCAAAGTGAAGCTGGCTGTGGCTTAGAGTTCTTTCAAAAATGCCAGGAACCTTGGGAGTCAAGCGCTTTCCTCTCCTAGGAGGAGACGCAGGGCAAAGTGACAGTTCAATAACTGGAGGTGCACTTCTCCAAGGCAGAGCCCCGCTTGGAAAGCATTAAAAGAGTTAGTTAGCTAAAGGCCTTCTCTCCTTTAGTGAATCAATTACGGGATCGGCGAGAAGCACATACAAATCCTAAGTAGGGGAATTCTTAACTCAGGCTGCGTGAACCTCTCAAAGGTTCATGAATGAGTTCTAGGGAGGTGTGAAAGCCCCCAAATTTAGGCTACAGCTGAATTCAGAGCTCAGAACAAGGGTTCTATGCCAGATTGGTCATATGTAGAAGATATTTTCATATTACAACCATTGTTCTGGATAGACATTTCATTCTTCACGAATGCAATATTTAGTTGCCAACAACAAGTACTTTTTTTGAGATATCTGATCTTTCTTCATGTTCTAAAGTACCTGATAAATGTTACAATATAGGTGGTAAAGTAACATGTTTGTAAATGTCTTTTTGTTAAAATCCATAGAAAACACTGCCTTTTGTGAATGGGATGGGCAAACAGCCTCTTTAAAAGGGCAGGTTGCATTGTGCCCTCATTTGAGGGACGTGGATGAGAGGGACGTGCAAAGGGCGCTGTGCCAATGTGCCCACAGGGAGGCAAGATTACCCACTGTCCCGTAGGCCTGCATTGTGTTTTTCTTTGCTGTGAATACAGTGTATATCATGGACAAATGAGTTCTAATTTTACAGTATCTAGTCTTTCTAGATGTTAAAGAGGTTGCCAGTGCTTGACAAAAGTAGAGTCAGTGTGCTATTTTGTACATTTTGTGTTAAAATTCATAGGAAACACTGTTCTAAAAAGTGACTTGTGGAAATTGTTGAAATGTGTTCTGGGCATTGCTGACGCATGTAGTTGCCCACTGGGTTGACAGCCGACAGAAGGGGAGAGATCCAGGCCAGAATGGTCCTGTCCTATCCACTTTCAGGGAAGAGTCTTTGTCGTGTTACAGGTATGCAGTCTGTTCCACACAACTGTGGTCTTTCTCTTAGGTCCTCATCTGAAACATCCAGTCTTTCTTAGGTATTTAGAACTGCACAACCCACGTTAAAATTAGGGAATGTAAAATAATACACTTGAGGATTTTTTTGCTGTTAATTCATTAGCCATGATTATCTTTTGAGGATGAATTTTTCCACTTAATGACTTGGAACAGTATACTGGGTGTCACAAGTTGAGGGTGGGGATGGGTCTATGTCCTTGAGTTTTTAGACAAATTCAGACTATCTAACCATTGTTCTGTGTATGCATTTTAGTTAACATTGATGTCCATTTAAAAAACAAGTTCTAAGGGCCCATACTACAATTAAAGCAGAAGTGGTACAATAATCTTTTTATAAATGTCCTTTTGTTAGTTTGTATAAAGGACCATCATTAATCCACCTTTCAAATGAAGTCTTTCTGCCCTGGCTGGTGTGGCTCAGTGGATTGAGCACTGGTCTGTGAACCAAAGAGTCACTGGTTCGATTCCCAGTCAGGGCACATGCCTGGGTTGTGGGCCAGAAGCCTGGACGAGGGCACACGAGAGGCAACCACACATGGATGTTTCCTCTCCCTCTCTTTCTTCCTCCTTTCCCCTTTCTCTAAAAACAAATAAATGAAATCTCTTTAAAAATTCAAATGGAGTCTTTTTATTATAAGTAATTGAAAAAAAGCACCTTAGACATGGAATTGTTAAGCCACTTCTGAGCAGGGTCCATCAGGACTTGTTCACTGAGTTGGTGACAGAGGGGCAGCAGGAAGGTCAAGGAAGGAATTATACCGATGTGTTCATATTCACAACTTGATGAGAACCCTGATGCATGCATGCTCCCCTCTTGGCTGTGCTATACAAATACACAGTTAAATAAGTCAATGGTGACATACTTTCTTGCTAATGTTTTAATAGAATGATCTGATCATTCCCTTAGAAGTATACTTCTTGTACTGTATTGCTTTATATCTCATTTTAAATTGATCATTAAGGACAGGCAATATTTTATTTTATTTTTAAATATATTTTATTGATTATGCTGTTACAGTTGTCCCATTTTCCCCCTTTATTCCCCTCTGCCCTGCACCCCCTCTCCCCCACCAGCATTACCCCCTTAGTTCACATCCATGGGTCGTACATATAAGTTCTTTGGCCTCTCCATTTCCCATACTGTTCTTAACCTCCCCCTGTCTATTTTGTACCTACCATTTATGCTTCTTATTCCCTGTACCTTTTCCCCCATTCTCCCCATTCCTCTTCCCTGCTGAGAACCCTCTATGTGATCTCCATTTCTGTGATTCTGTTCTTGTTCTGCTTGTTTGCTTAGTTTGTTTTTGTTTTAGGTTCAGTTGTTGATAGTTGTGAGTTGGTTGTCATTTTACTGTTCATGGTTTTTATCATCTTCTTTTTCTTAGATAAGTCCCTTTGACATTTCATATAATATGGGCTTGGTGATGATGAACTCCTTTAACTTGACCTTATCTGGGAAGCACTTTATCTGCCCTTCCATTGTAAATGATAGCTTTGCTGGATAGAGCAATCTTGGGTGTAGGTCCTTGCTTTTCATGATTTTGAACACTTCTGTCCAGCCCCTTCCTGCCTCTTTTGGTTTAAGGTTTCTTTTGAGAAATCAGCTGATAGTCTTATGGAAATTCCTTTGTAGGTAACTGTCTCCTTTTCTCTTCCAGCTTTTAAGATTCAGAAGAGACAACATTTTAATTTAACTTTGTCAGTATCTTCATTTAGAGTCCTGCCGCCATTATTGTCTTTTAAAACAATTGTGTCCGTGGAGCAAAGCGTTACATCTCTTCCTCACTGAGTTGTTGGGGTGTAATCTGGTTATCAAAACACTCATGGCTGTGCCCGGGCTCACACTCCTCTTTCCGGGAGATCTACACCCAGGGTGCCCCCACTTGTCACAGTGCTGCCCTCGCACGAGGTTTCTCCCCTGCTCTGCCATATCAAACCTCTCCCTGGATTTTCTGGAAGGATTTATGATCCTGCAGGTCAAAGAGTACCTGGAAACCTTATTTTATGTGCTCCTGATGGGTGACTTGCAGGTGAGTCACACTGAGGTCCCTGGTGTCACACCCTAAAGTACTGGAAATCCAGATGTCTCACACACACACAGCTTTGGGACTCTGGTAAATATTCATGGTATGTGTAAAAGCATGATACATACTATGAGGTCTTAACTGCACAATATGTGTTCAATTGTGTGTATACACACACATAATAACTTAGAAGAAGACGGTCAAATGTCTGTGACCCTGGATGACACCTGTGTTCTTTCTTCTTTGTGTTCTCGATTTTTAATAATACACACTTATTCACTTTTGAAACTTTAAAAATAATATTTTAAAGTTACATGCTGAAGCTCTTATGAATATGTATATGTGTGTATTTGTAGGAAGAAGATTCATTTTTTACAGAATCAAAGAAGTTGTGAACCCACAAAATTAAGATCAACTGTGCTTTCTCAGTGTTCTTTTTTTTCCCTTTTCTTTTTTGTGGTAAAATATATAAGGTAAAATTTACCATTTTGACCACTTTTAAGCGTACCGTTCAATGGTATTAAACACAATCCCATTGTTGTGCAACTATCACCACCTCCATCATCAGAACTTTTTCATCTTCCCCACTGAAACTTTTACTGCCCACCTCACCCCACCCATGCACCACAGTTTCATTTTTTTTTTTATTTAAACAATATTCCATTGTATGGACATACCACATTTTGTTTATCTATTCTTCTACCAACGGGCATTGGGCTTGGACTTATTGTAAGTAATGCTGCTATGGACATGGGTGTACATGGCTTTCAATTCTTTTGGGTATACTCATATGCTCAGAAGTGAAATTTCAGGATAATTCTATGTTAGAGTTTTTGAGGAACCACCATACTGTTTTCCACAGCAGCTGGACCATTTTATCTTCACATCAGCAATGCTCAAATCAACGATTTGGAACAAAAGGAAGAAATAAACAATTTCTCCACCTCTTCACCACCTCCTGTTGTTTTCTGTTTTTTTGTGGGGTTTTTGTTTGTTTTATAGTCATCCAAACGTGTGTGAAGTGGTACTAATGTTCTGCTCATTGTTATGGAGAGCCATGGAGTTGCCTCAAATCCTCACCTGTCTTAATGTGAAACTTGAAGCAAGTTTCTTTATCTGCATGCAAAATTAGTTTCTCATTTCTAAAGTAAGAAGTTTAAACTACTTACACAGCAACTCTGTATAGCAAGTAAAACATTGGGCTAAAGTCCTACAGGATCAGAAGTGGGAAAAGGGTGCAAGCATGGACCAGTCGGAACGCCGTGGAGCTCACAGCCTGCAGAGGAGAGCAGCCCGCAGCCAAGCTAGATGCGCAGGAGACGAGGCAGGAGGACCAGCGGAGTGCTGAGCTGGGCTTGTTCTCAAAACTCCAGACGGGAGCACTGGTGTCACAGTGTCATTCTGAATGCCAGCCCAGTGGGTGTCAACAAGCCTTCTCCAGGTCCGGCCAGAGAGCAAGTACTCTGCCCCTCACTGGGGAAGGACATTTACACTGGCTCAGTTTCCCCTTCACTTCAGCACTCTGCATAATCACCTTGTCATCTTGTGCTGTGTACCCAGCGTCACAAGCTGATTTTAGTTCTAGAAGACAACAAATGCAAATAAACTTGGCTTCTGGTGTCACAAAAATGCATCACAAAAGTTTTAGATGACTCCCAAAAGGTGACTTTTTTCCCATCACTATTTATACCCCTTATACCCTCTTCTACCTCCACCAACCCCTTCTCCCCTAGAATCACTGATTTTTTTAAGTTTATTTTTAATCCTCACCTGAGGATATGTTTGTTCTCCTTAAATTGATTTTAGAGAGAGAGGAACGGGGAGAGAGAGGGAGAGAAATACTGACATGAGAGGGAAAAATCGATCGGTTACCTCCTGTACATGCCCCGACCAGGGATCAAACCTGCAACCTAGGTCTGTGCCCTGGCTGGGAACCAGACCCGCAACCTTTTGGTGTATGAGATGATACGCCAACCAACTAAGCCACCTGGCCAGGGCATCAGTGACGTTTTGAAGTTACTACTTTTCAATCAACAGAAGAGTTGAAGTTGTAGTGCCTAACCCACAAGAATATCAAAATGGGTTTGAAGAAATGTCATAACACCAAATTATTTCTTGAATTTACCCGTCTCTATTTCTTTCAGAACATGTCATTATGAGAAACCTCTGAGTGATTCCTGAACAGATCATCTCAGTCATGGTGCCACCTGTATCTTTTGTCATTCATATAATTAATTCTCTTTACAGGCTTGCTCTTTATTTCTTTCTTCCTTCCATTGTTCCTTTCTTTTTTCCTTTTTACTTATTAGTCACTAGACTTACATGTGTTCGTAAACATCACCTTATACAGACCTCACAACAATGAAATACGAGTATTATTGTAATTATTTTTACAATTTAAGAAACTGAGACATTAAATAACTTGCCCAGGACCACACAGTAGAACTAGAATTGAAACACAGGACTGAAAGAGTCCAAGATCCATGATCACTCCATTTTATCAGTTTATTTCCAATTTCTTTTTTAAAGTCATTGTTGAAAAACAGTAATATCTTTGAGGGGTTACTAAAAGTTAACTTTAGCCCTGGCTGGTGTGGCTCAGTGGATTGAGTGCTGGCCTGCGAATCAAGGGTCCCTGGTTCAATTCCCAGTCTAGGGTACATGTCTGGGTTGCAAGCCAGGTCCCCAGTAGGGGGCGCATGAGAGGCAACCACACATTGATGTTTCTCTCGCCCTTCCCCTCTCTAAAAAAATAAATAAAATCTTAAAAAATAATAAATAAAACAAAAAATTTTTAAAGTTAACTTTAAAGCTAATGAAAAAGAAGAAAACTTGAAATTATAAGATAAATCAAGAAGACATCATATTTTTATAGCCCTAAGCAAAGTACAGAGGAAAGTATAAATGAATAAGGATTAAATGTTAGTTTCTTCAAGACTCCTTTTAATGTATTATAAAAATTGATCACGTGTCGCTAAAAGTCATAGTATAATTATCCAGAGGAAAAAACAGGGAGAGGAGGCGTAGTCAGTGAACAGAATGAAATGGAGCAAGGTAGACATCTTGCATGATGAGAAGCCTAGTAGGGACACAAAATAAAATTTCTATGTGGAGCTTAGATATGCAATGTATTATGAAGCCAGTCAGTGTAGGATGTAGTTTCTCTAACAACATTCAGTAGTTCAGTTCAAGTACAAGGGAAGTAGATCACTGGATTCAACCAGGTTGGAATTTTGCCAAATGAGGGCAAAGAACAGTAGACTCTTAATATGCAATTATTGACCTGAGCAATAATGGCCTCTATAGGGTGTTCTGGTTGGTTTGTTTTTTCCTTGAGGGAAAGGAAGCCAAATTAACTGATATAAATACAAAAAGATTATAGAATATATCTGAGAGGAAGAAAGTGGGTCAGGGAGGTCACTTACCAGGGGTCATCAGAATGAAACATTTTCGTACATTTTATTCACTAGATCCCCAGCATCTAGAACATGTAAGGGGCTCAGTAAATACCTGTCGAAAGACTTCCTTCTCTGAGTATCTACCAAGCATCTACTGTGCGAGATAGACACTGTGCTAGGAAATGCGGGTCTCAAATGGTGAAAGACCAGGCTGTGGGCAATGCCTGCAGCACCCGGAGGCAGCCTTGGAAAATCTCCTTTGGCCTCCGAACCTTTGCCAGTCCAGCTTGTGTTTGTGCATGACAAGTGCCCATTTCCCTGCAGAGCTGGAACGCTGAGAAGTGGCCCGAGTCCACAGCCCCAGGGAGAGATCGCCTGCTGGGAATAATATTTTCCCCTTTTCACAAATTGTCAGTGGCCTCCCACATGCTTTTCTACAGGCCTCTGATCTGCGAAGCTCCTGGGATTTTCCACAGTGGAGTAAATGACATCAATCACTGCAGAGTCACAGCTGACGAATCATAGTGGTCAGGCGTAAGCATGAAATGAGTATGTCTATCTCAAGTCAAAACATCACGGTGATTGTTGGCAGGAATGTGGCTGGCCAGGGGCTGTTAGCAGAAGCTAAAGCACAACTTTGGAGATGGGCAGGAGACCTCATGACCTTCTGATTTGCAGTTCATTCCTGAGCATCCAAGAGAATAAACTGTCAGACAATTGGGTTAAACGCAAACATCAAATGAGATACAACTATTTACTTTTATTATTTTTTAAATTATTGATTGTACTATTACAGTTGTCCTGATTTTTTCCCCTTTACCCCCTCCACCCAGTGCCCCCTAGTCCCTCAGGCAATCCCCAAACCATTGTTCCTGTCCACAGGTTAAGTGTAGGTTCTTTGGCTACTCTATTTCCTGTACTGTACTGTACTTTACATCCCCATGGCTATTCTGTAACTACCTATTTGTACTTCTTAATCCCCTCACCTCTTCACCCACTCTCCCCTTCCCTCTCCCATCTGACAACCATCTAGTAACTAACTGCTTTTCTCTTGCTGCTTTTAAGATTCTCTCTTTATCTTTAACCTTTGGCATGTTAATTATGATGTGTCTTGGAGTGGGCCTCTTTGTATCCATCTGGTTTGGGACTCTCTGTGCTTCCTAGACTTGCATGTCTATTTCCTTCACCAAATTAAGGAAGTGTTCTTCCACTATTTTTCCAGATAGATTTCCAATTTGTTACTCTCTCTCTTCTCCTTCTAGTCCCCTATGATGTGAATGTTGGACCTCCTGAAATTGTCCCCAAGGCTGTTTATACTATCATCATTTTTCTGGATTCTTTTTTTCTTCTTGTTCTGGATGATTGTTTTTTGCTTCCTTGTGTACCAAATCATTGATTTGATTCCTGGCATCATCCACTCTACTGTTGTTTCCCTGTAAATTGTTCTTTATTTCAATTAGTGTACCCTTCGTTTCTGACTGGGTCTTTTTTATGCTGCTGAGGTTCTCACTAAGTTCCTTGGGCATCCTTATAAACAGTGTTTTGAACTCTGCATCTGACAGATTGCTTATCTCCATTTCATTTAGCTCTTCTTCTGGAGTTTTGACCTGTTCTTTCATTTGGCCACGTTCCTTTCTCCTCGTTTTGGCAGCCTCCCTGTGTTTGTTTCTATGTATTGGGTAGAGCTGCTTTGACTCTGTGTCTTGGTAGTGTGGCCTAATGCAGTAGGTGTCCCATAGGGTTCAGTGGCACAGCCTCCCCCATCACCCAGTCTGGGTACTCCAGGTGTGCCCTTATGTGGGCTGAGTACACCCTCCTCTTGTACTTGAGCCTTGGTTGCTGTTGGCAGACTAATGGGAAGTATTTACCCAGGCCAGTCAGCTGCAATGACTGGCTGTGACCACTTACCACCAACCTCTGCCTTCTGTGGAGGATCAGCTGTGCAGAAGCAGGGTGGTGGTGCTCCAACATGGTCTATAGCTGTCTACTGGTTGCGCTGGCCCTGGGGTTTCCTGGATGGTGCAGGCCAAGGTCAACCCCCACTTTTATTTTGTCCAGGGCACCCTCCCTGAGATATAAAGCAGTCTAAGATGGCTGCTACTTGTGCTGGACTTGGGAGATTCCCAGGCAAAACCAAGGTATGACTCTAATCTGGCTGCTGCTGGGGCTCACTGAGCCAGTTCTTGCTTGTTTGATATGATTTAGGTGCCAAGACCAACAATTCTTATGGAAAAGCAGCTTCAGAGGGCCCATAATTTAGGTGGGGCAGAGCATCTAGGGATCTCCAAGGTGGGTCAAACAGTGTTAGCCAGGTTGATGGAGTCTCAGGTGTGGCACCAGCTTACAGGCTCTGTGTGGGGAGGGCTTAGCAAGGGGACAATGACCTCTGCTTGTCTTGATGCCAGACACTTCAGTTTCTCCCTGTATGCCACTGGTGCTTTTCAAGCCGCTACGCAGGTGCTGGAGCTCAGAGGGAATGAGTCTGAGGTGAGTCATGTGTGGGTTCTTTAACAAGAACTGCTTGGGGTTCCAGAAGTTTCTTCCACTGACTCAATACCCATTGGTTTTTGAAGCCAGAAGTTGTGGGGACTTATCTTCCTGGCACTGGAATCCTGGGCCTGGTGTGGATCTGGGACTCCTTACTCCCGAGATAACCCTCCTGAATTTTTAACCACTGGGTGTTGGACCAGCCCACTCCACGTCTGCATCCCTCCTACTAGTCTCAATGGATGTGGTTTCTTGAATTCCATAGCTGTCATACCCCCATTCAACTCAATTTCATTGTTTTCAGGCTTCCATTCTGATGTTCCTGAGTGGTGGTTGTTCTATATTGTTAGTTGTAATTTTGATGTGGTTGTGGGAAGAGATGAGCCATGTCTGCCTACGCCACCATCTTCTCCATTGCTCTTATCAAGACACAACTATTTAATCCCTTGCCAGACATTGCCCCTCTTGGTGCAACGGAAAAAACAATTTAATGTCAACACAAAAATTGTATGCAAACGTTCATAGGAATAGTCAGCTACCCTTGACCATTAAGTAGTAGTGCTACTTGAAGTCCTGCAAGAACAAAAGGTAAACCCATGCCTGAAGCACATGTCTATTGCCATTAGAACGAATCTCTGGCTCTTCCATGATAGAAGGGGCCCAATGTGGTAAACTGGCCACCAGTGATATAACCCTAATCAAGGGCTCGGCATTGGTGTCTGTTGCTGGCAGGTTGACTACCTGGCAGTCGCAAAGGCTACATCAGCTTTGGTAAGAGGGAGTCCATAATGGCGGGGCCATCATAGCCTTCATCTTTCCTACCTTCATCATGCGCCAATTTTGACAGCACAATTGTGTCAACTGGCTAAACCAATAATGCCTGTTCCGTGGTGGATGTTCCCTAGTGGGTGTTCACATGTAAGAAAACTATCTTCACATGCCATTCCACTCCAGTATGTCCATCAGCCTTTCTCTACCCCAAATTTCCTGGTCCGTAGTCTTCCAATCTCTCTCCTTCCAGGGCCTTGACTAGCGAGCTAAGCCATTTGCTGCTTTGAGTCAACGAGTATTTTCATCTCCAGCCATTTCTCAGTCAGCACAAAGTGGGCAGCCAGGTTCAACACTGAAAGTTTTGCATACTGGGTGATTTCGCTTCACTACTTATGGTCGTTTAAGGCCGCTGTGACCGGCTGTCGAACAGCTGCAGGCCACTTTCGGCTTGCACCTACATCCTGAGCTGGTATGTCCATAAACCAAGCTCGAAAACCTTCCTCCTCCGTGTTGCTATCGATTCCATGGACTTCTGTCCAATCCTTTTAATCAGCCCATGAGGCCATCTTTTCTGTTCTAAAAGGCCAAATTTCTGTCAGCATTCCATCCTCATCATCAAAACTGTCAAAATCTGTGACACAGCTGAGATTTTTTTTCCCATGAAAGCTACCAGGTTAGCCTAACATAGGTGCATAGATGCTAGCACAAAATCCTGGGTCAGTGACAAGTGACGGTTTATTACTCACAGCTATAGCTAGCAGTTGCCCGAGTATCAGCATTTCCACTCATTCCCTAAACCCTAGTTCCCGTGAGGCTACCAAACGACTCCCAAGTAGTGTGCACATGTGCACTGGGTTGCATTACAGCAAACGAGTCTTGAGCTAAGGGAACACAATTCTTTTATAATAGACAGTAAGACCACCTGACCATCACTCCAGAGGAAGACACTATCTTTACGATACTGAACAGTAAACAACCGGGCCTTTGCCCCAGAAGGAGATAGTATCTCTGTCTCAAGTCTGTTTGCTACACAGATATCCTCAAAAAGGTAACCTGAAACAAAAGATTAATGCCTCTGTTCATGAAACAGGTAGAAACATGAGAGACTCATGGAGAATTGTCCCCAACATAACATAGCAATTACATTTTTAGGATTTATTCCACTAGAACTTCACATGTGTGGAAAAAAATATATACAGAGATTTTCATTAAAGCACTCTTTGTAACAACAATAAAAGATCACAGCCCTGGCCATGAGGCATGGTTGGGTGGAGCATTGCTCTGATGTGCCAGGGTCATATGTTCAATCCCTTTTCAGGATATGCACAGAAGTCAACCAATGAATGCATAAATAAAGTGGAACAACAAAAATCACAAACAACATAAATGACGATCAATAGAGAACTCATTAGATAAATTACAGTACACTCAAACACTGGGATGGAACACTATGCAGCCACTAAAAAGAAAATAGCTCTATTTGTACACATATGGAAGAATTTGTAATAACTAAAAAAATAGCAAGATATAGAGAAGGATGCATAAGAAACTATGTTTATATATGCAATTAAGAACACATTTTGTAGATATTTGCCTGTACATAAAATATCTCTGAAAAGACACATAAAAATTAATAACTGTAGCTGCATGTGGGGAAAGAAGCTCAGAGACAGGATTTGGAGGGAGACTTATTTTATATTATAAGCTCTTATGTACATTCAAATTTTTAAAACATGTGCCAATGTAATTATTCAAAATGATTATATCTTTTAAAAACTGGAATTTTAAGTCTTTTGAGGGCTCTTTGTGTTGCTATGGATGGAATGTTGGAATGAATAGCTTTTTGTTCAGGGCCACACCTTGACAGGCTGTTTTGATTGAAAAGAGTAAAATCGTCTGATGATGGCCCAGAAGGAAAAGATGGCTCTGAACAGTAAAGCAACAGGAAGTTTTTATTTTTCTAGTGAGAATTCCAAGTTTTCAGGGAGAGCTCTTGAACTGAGGAAAAATAGAGTTCATGGTCACACAATATGCCATTAATGGCATCTAAGTGAAAAGATCACCAGTGGGTAATATCCCTGTGGTGGGCTGAAGCTCTGTAGTATTGAGTTTAAGTCATTTCGTTTTCTGTATTCTGCTATAATCCATTCTGTTATTCCCAAATATTAGCATTATAGTCTATTATATGTAACTATATTGAATCCATTATTTATAAACACATAAAGTCAAAATCTGTGACACAGCGGAGATTTCTTTTTCCCATGAAAGCTACCAGGTTAGCCTAACACAGGTGCATAGATGCTAGCACAAAATCCTGGGTCAGTGACAAGTGACGGTTTATTACTCACAGCTATAGCTAGCAGTTGCCCGAGTATCAGCATACACAAATTTGTATTGATGGTTCTTTGTAGAATGGACTCTATTCTTGAAGTATCAAATTTACCAAATCTATCATTACTAATACTAGGATAACCTGATATGTTAACAAACACAATATGAACATAGTATCACCTATTCTTTTTTTTAAGATTTTATTTATTTTTAGAGAGAGGGGAAGGGAAGGAGAGAGGGAAAGAAACACCAGTGTGTGGTTGCCTCTCAAGTGCCCCCTATTGGGGACCTGGCCCGCAACTCAGGCATATGCCCTGCCTGGGAATCGAATCAGTGACCCTTTGGTTCAAAGGCCAGCACTCAATCTATTGAGCCACACCAGCCAAGGCATATCATCTATTCTTACCAAAAATATTTTACCTGAAGCTAATCAGTTTACAGAAAATACTGGGAATAGAGAAACAAATTTCTCACCTTGTTTCTCAGGGAATAATCAGATAGATCTAGAATGTAGAACATTCTATAAGACAACTGGCCTGGCATCTTCAAAAGGTCACTACTATGAGGAAAAAAATAGTGGGGAGACTGTTCTGACATAAAGGAGATTAGAGACAAACAAAAACACAATTCAATGCTGTGTGTGTGTGTGTGTGTGTGTATACATATATAGGAAATGAGTGGAGAAATTTGAATATAGTTGAATCTTAGACGATATTGAAGAATTCTTAATTGTCTTGAATGTCGTCATGGTTTTGCAGTTCTGTAGGACAACGTCAGTATTTTAAGACACATATGTAAAGTATAGTTAGGAGGGAAGTGTCATGCATGTAAATATTCTATACATTTGTAGACAAAGCGAGTACGGCAAATATTAACATTTATTGAATGGGAAGTGACTGTATTATCCTTCCAACTTTTAGCATGTTTGAAAATGTTCACAGTCAACAGACGGAGACCAGGACTTGAGCAGGACTTCAGTGCAGGAGGCTGCCAAGGATGCCAAGCAGTACTTCAGGAAGCTGGGTGGGCTCTTGAGATGTTGTTTTGAATATTTTTTAAATGGGTGCCCTGAGAAGGACTTCATTCAATTAACACTCTCTTCACAGTGGTAAATAAGAAAGTTGACAGTGAACACTGATAAAGTTTCCTGCTGGGGAGCATCTGGGTGTTACACACATCGCCCATGGGCACGCACTGTTGGAGGCTAGCAGCCTATCCCCTGGCTCCATTGTTTGAGGAATCTGACTTGGTTTGGGTAGTTTGTGCCATGCCCCTGGAGACTGGTCCTCCTTGAAATCAGTCAGTCAGGGCATGTCACTTCCCCCTCAACACTGACTGGCCTAGGGATGGTCAGGTGAGCCAGGTCTGGCTAATGCAATGTAAGACAAAGTCTGTTGGGACTTTCATGGTTGGTTTTTCTTCCTGAATAACAGAGAGGACAGTAAGGGAAAGTCCCTCTCCCTGGGCCCTTCCTTTTCTGCTTGGGCTCTGCCGTGTGAGTACATAATGCTTCGAGCTGTGGCATGTTATTAGGTGTGACAGGAGACATGGCCAACACGTGAAAGATGGTGGAGCAGAACGAAGGAAGAGCCCGGTCCTTCATGACTTCATTGGGGCAGGAACCAACCCTGGAACCCTCCTACCTCTGTGTCAGGCTTCTTCTAATGTGATAGTAGGAAGCCCATGTGAGGCTTTTAGTCAGGCGGCCTGTTACTTGCAGCTTATCAACTCTTAACCTTTGATCCAGCAATTTCACTTTCAAGACTGTATCTTAAGGAGATGATTAAGCATTTGCTCAATGATTCATCGATGATTAGAAACAGCATAGGTGGTGTTCTTCACAGAAAAAATAAGTTTAAAACCAACTTAAATATTCATTAATAAAATGTAGATTATAAATTACAATGTAATCCTCACAGAGCATTACTAGTCAGCTCTTAAAAATAATGATGTAAAGAGCATATAAAACCATGGAAAGATGCTGATGATGAAGTATCATGTTGGGAAAAATTAGGTCACACAACAGGATGTATATTATATTTTCCTTTGTGCAGAATACACATATATGCTCGGAAACACAGAGAGACAAATCAAAGATAGAAACCGAAGTCCTAGTGGCAATTTTCTGTGGGTGACGGGACTATGGACTTTTTTTCTTAACTTATTTCCACCTATTTGTATTTTTTTCTTCTTCTACAGTGAACAAACCCTTCTTTTCCTACATTTCCAAACAGCCTAAAGTGGTGTTAGACCACAGGAAGTATTCAGCTAATACCAAGTTAATGGAAAGGGGTTGCTAGGGGAGGTCATTCTGCCTTTTTTCCTTTCATATTATTTCTATTACTCCACTGAAAAAGTACTTAAACTCATCTTAAGTTTAAGTTCTCAAAAAAGAGTGACTGTACCTCACCTGGAGTTTTTAGGTCCTCTATTTAATTTTTGGAAGCCTGGATAGCGGAAGCCCACTCTTCTCTACCCTCACCCATAGCTGGTCCCCACCTGTTACACCTGCCCATCCATCACCTTAGGGAAGGGCTGTGTCTGGCTGAGGTGGGGAAAGAACTAGATGGGTGAGGAGGGGAGTGGAGATTGAACTGCTGTGCTCATGGGACAGGAAAAAAAACTGCATAAAGAATGCCGTCTCCAAGCCAAGTCCAACTAAATGGCTACCAAGAGCCACCTCCTGCTTTCTCTTCCTCCTTTCGTCACTGCAACAGTGATTATTTAGCAGCTACCGCATGCTGGGGATTAGGCTAGGGCCTGGAGGTATTAAGATGAACAAGCTACAATCCCTGCTCTTAACTACCTCACCGTCTAGTAGCAGAGACATTTACAAATAAATCGTTACAATTCAAGACTTTCAAGCAAGAATAAACTAGTGTACAAAGAATGGTAAAGGCAAGCAAGAGGGAACGACTGGTCATTTGAGTGCAGTTGACTCAGAAAAGTTTCACAGAGAAGGTGATACAGACATGGGTCTGGGGTTTGTGAGACGGGAAAGGCATTCCACGCAAGGAACAGCAAGAAGGCACGAGGGCACCACCACACTGGAGGGCCATAAACGGCGGAGATCTCAAATATTTGGTGTCTGGAACATTTTCAACAACCCACTGTGAGTTTATTTTTAGTGGTAATCATGAAATTAAGTGAATAATAATAAAGGCCAGAGAAAAAATGCAAAACCTGACATTTCCCCTGTATTGAACTTTCTGTATGTAATCATACAGTTATCAAACAATCAGCAAATTTTAATAAAATCAGAATATTTGCAAAAAGTATAATTTAGGCAATGAGTAAATCAAACTACTAACGTTTAATTTTCATTCAGTTTAGTTTTAAGAGAGATAATTAACAATCAAAAAGTTTTAATTTTAAGTGTATTATCAAATTCAGTAAAATATTTCACATGAGTTAAAATTTGCTCATGCCAAACAAAAATATTAGACATCCCAGTTGATATAGTCTCACTGGTTCAAATTTTAACACTAATTAAAAATTCCAGGAGGTCAGACAGAATGACATGGAGTTCTGTTTCTCTGCCTTTACGATCACCAACGATCATTGTTTATTTGAAGGTACAAAAGCAATACAGGAGTATATCGTGCTGTAGGGGTTGAAGACAGTACCTGTGTCCAAAGTGAGCCAGAATGATTCCGAATTACTACAGATTTACTCTTGAAACAAAGGCGTGCAGCTCTAAGCACATGAGTGTTGACTGCAGGCCTGGAAGTGCTCCACGTTACCTTTCCTGTGCAAAACCCTGTTTACCAGCAATGAGCCACTCAGATTAAGTTACATTATGAAAACCCAGCCATAACCACAGCAATTGTTTAGAAGTTCTAGCAACAAAAGATTTTTCTCTGGGAGGTATATTTTGTCACTGACATTGTTTAGAGTTGCCATTACATGGGGATAACCGACAGCAGGTGCAATATTCGTCCATTCAGCATTGTTTTTAAAGTCTATAGGCAATGTACTCATCTTGTAGCGCCCAGGGCTGATGGCCCCCACTGCGCCACCCTATCTACGTATCATCATGTGAGAGGTGATGACGGGTGGGTGGAGTCCACGCAAAAGCAGCTTTGAAAGAATTTGTGTTTGTGCCGAGATATCAATCATCATGACTAGAAGAGGAATCTTTCCACCTCACTCCATGTTCTCTTTGGAAAAGTTTAGTTAACGCTTCCCAGTCTGCAGAAGTCTCTAAAGCCTTTCCCGACATCACCAGGATCCCTCCAGGGTATGACAAGAGACAGGTGTTAAGAGAACAGGGTGAAACAAATCCCAACTCATTGCACTCAGGATCCAGCCACACAGCACTTTTCTGCAACCTGGTAATTTGGCTACTTTGTCACTTTCTTTCACTGCTTGGGGTGCCCCCCACCCACCCCTGCTGCCTTTTCCTAGACAAGGCCTTGCTTAAATGTAGTCCTTGACTCTACTTGCAGGTCCATGTGACTCTGGAAGCTGTACAGGAACATAGGGGCCCTCACCCTTTAGAAGGACAGTGCAGAGAAAGGCTGTTTCCCAGCCCCAGAGCCTACGAGGATGTTAGTGCTGCATACCACAGTGCGTGCATACAACAAAGCATTCCCACATTTCTGTAGCAGCTCCCTGGTGGAGCTTCCTTAGAGAATTTTCACGTGACAACAAGGGACCAAAGAAACATGTCCTGCGTTAGGGAAAAGCAAAAGGACAGGAGCCAGACACTGGAGTGCTCCGCATGATGAGAGGTAAATTACCTTTTATAGTGGCCAGTGCAAGAAGAGAAGTGAACGTGGACAATTGAAAAAACTGTCCGTTGATAGGGTGTTCTCCATACCTGAAAAAGAGATGTGTGTTTTCCTTTTCTACCAGGGGCAGGGGAAAAGACTTCATGCTGTGGCGTCACCCCTCACACTCACACCACCACTTACCAGCTGTGTAGCCTAGGCAGAGAGCTTAACTTGTCCTGAATCTTAATTTCAATGTCTGTTTTTAAGAAGATAAAATTAAATGAAAAAAAAACAACAGTGCCTAGCACTGTGAAGCTGCTCGAAATATGTTAGTTTACGTTCCCTGAAGTGAAGTAGGTCATACAGAATAATTCATTTCATGCATTACTAGACCATGAGAATTGGTTATGAACATTTCAAAAATCTCTTATGAAGCCATGCTTTAAACACTTGTAAAAACAGAATAGTGCAATGAATGCCCATGCGCCCATCACCGAGTCCCAACAATCATCATCTCCTAACTAGGTTTGTTTCACCTACACCCTCACCTCTTCCTCCGTCAGGAGTATCGTGAGCAGGTGATCTGAGATATCCTATCATGTCATGCACACGTATTTTAATATATCTCTTAAAAATAACTTTTATGAAACAGTCATAAGGCCCTTGTTATGCCTTTAAAATTACCATAAACTTCTTTATGTCATCAAAAACCCAATTGCTGTTCAAGTTTCTGATTGTCTCACATACGTCATAAGTGCGTGGGGTTCTTTTGTTACGACTCGTTGAAGTCAGTCTCCAGACGAGTTCCTCCCACTGTGACTGAGGAGCTGTCTTCTAAGCCCCTCTCTAGAATTTATAACTCCATCCTCACCCACATCTTTTATTTTCACTTGCAATATTTTGTTGCAGAAATTACGTGGTTTGTCCTGTAGTCTCCAATAGTCTGCACTTTGCTGATGCATTCTCCTATGTCTTTAACATGTTCCTCTGTTTCTGTGGGTCTTGTAAATAGGGGTGGCATTTTTAAATGATGTGTATAAAATCGTTGTCAAGGAAATTTCAGGAACAAGAAAAAATTATGTTGATCAAGGAGGCAAAGACTTAGTCCTGACTGGATGTTCAGTGATGATTAAATAATATATCTTACTCTCATGGGTAACTATTAATAGGTTTACTTACAACACAATAAAGAGAAAGGTTAGAACTAAGTCAATGTGTAGGTAGCAAATTTTTAAAAAGGTGATCACATCTTTAGGACCTGTTTTTACTACCTAAATAAATTAAAAGAGTATAAATTATACCACCTGATTTTTTCTTAATTACAATGAGGTATATTCACAATGTTGTGTTCTTTTCTGAAGGTTTCAGGGAGATGAACTCCAAGAGTGTGAAGTCAGTGGTACCCAGAACAAAATGTGATGCCATCTCCTCAGTAGCTGTTCCACTGAAAAGCTATTACAAGAATGTCATCACAGGTCAGGCTGTGGCACAAGCCTGTGAACCCTCAGCTTTCCAGACTGGATGATGCAAGCTTCTGTCATGACCAAGTAGTACCAGTATATAATCATGGCAGAAGGGAAGGGGGACAGGAGAGAGAGGTGGGGGAAGAGGGAGGGAGGGTGGGAGGGATAGAAGGAAAGAAGGGAAGAAGGGAGGCAGTGAGAGAGACATCCTGGGTATATTAGTCTGGATTGTTCTGAGAACAGGAGAAATAAGATGCAGCTAGATTAGAGAGAATAAGAAATTGACTTATGTAACTGTTGTAGCAGAGAGTTGGTGCTAGAACAGAGGCCTAAAGAAATGACGTAGGATGAAGCAAAGGGGTAGGCCAAGCTGACCCAAAATGCATAATGTCCAGTCCTGGCCGGGAAGCTCATTCAGTTAGAGCATCGTCCCAATACCCGAAGGTTGTAGGTGCGATCCCTGGTCAAGGCACATGCAAGAATGAACCAATGAGTGCATAAATAAGTGGAGCAACAACTCAATTCTCTCTCCCCTCCCCCTCCTTCCCCCTCCTTCCCCCTTCCCACCCCTTCCTCTCTAAAGTCAATTAAAAATACATAATGTCTCAAATGTAACACAGGTATACTTTTTGTTTATAAACCTGATCAAAGCAAGTGCTCTTTGTTCATAGCTTCTCTGTGAGTTAATTCAGGGACCCCAAATCCTTCCATCTTGTGGCTCTGCCATCCTCTGGAGCCTCATTTTCATTCAAACCAGCTGGCAGCAGGTGAAAACAGAACACGACGTGCACTTCTGTCTTACAGGCCTCAGCCCAAAGGCTTCTGCTCCTACTCCCTTGGCTGGACGCACTATAATCACTTATTTCAATTTTCTTTATATCTAAATTTTAATCAAGAGCTTTTTATATGGCTACATCTATGTGATATTTCAATTAACAAAATGTTTAATATTAAACCACTGGTGCATGGCAGAATATTGCTATATTGTACCACTTGCTCACATTTTTATTAGGACTTTTACTTCTCTACTTATAAAGAAAACCAACCTATACTTTGACTTTTCTCCACCCCCTTCTTTTTTTGCGTTAGGTTTCTGCTTGGTTTGAAAATGAGTGCGTTGCCTACACAACATATAACATGTGTTACTCTTACAAGATTATAGTGGTCCATAAATTCTTACAGACATTAAACTGGATTTTTTTAAGAGAGATAATGAGTAAATAATTGTTTTTTAAAAAAAAAACAGAATACTTGTGATTTACGAGGCCATTCATATCCTTGATTTTATCGACACATGCTGGACCAGCCATTAGGAGAACCATTCTAGTCTCTGCTCTGTTCTGGGGCATACGGCAAATCCACATTAGCTTGAACTGCCTTTTTATCCATAAAGAAGGATAGATGTGATATCTAAAATTCCTTCTAACAGTCCAGAGTTTTTTCCAAATTCCACAGATGACTTCTTCTGCTCAGAAGCCAAGAAAGAGCACTTGAAAACCAAGATTAGTTGTTGTGTGTCTGCATTCTTACCTGAAAGGAAGCTAAGTGTGGAAAAATCACAAATGTGTTAGGTTTATATAAATAATATAATTAACACACTTCTCTGTGCCTCTGTCCCACAAAGAAGTAGAGGAAGCAAATTGACAATCCAGTCATGAAACTACCTCATGAGGATCTTGTGTGGTTGATCAGTCATTAACCATTTATCAGAGCAGATAGCGAAGCAAGTGACCCTCAGCCCAGCTCTTTGCACTGGAATAATGTGATCTCTCCTTTCCTGGCATTGAATCATAACAAAAGGATCGATTTGCAGTGTGGCTTCCCTTATCAAGATAGAGTAAATAGTAAATCAGAACTCTCTTTCCTCTGTGGCTGGCCCTCGTTACTTATTACAATTCCCACACAAGACCTTTGAGCAGAGCTGCTCTTTAAGGCAGATTCCATGCCCCCTGGGGCAGGTGGTCACTCACAGATTAATCAGTGCTTTTCAAAAAAATTAAAAGTCAACAAAAAAGGAAACATTCCTTCTATTAGTTATTGCATTAAATAAACTATCTGAAAATCCAGATTAGCATAATTTTGTTTCAATAAGAATTCTTCACTTTAAGAAATGGCATATTTTCCTAATACATTTAAAATAAGTCAATTTCCACCCATCCAAAAAAATGTGGTCAACACTCAATATTTTTTAAAGATGTATCTCAAATGATCAAAAGGTATGCACTGACCATTACCTACAAGTAAAGGTGAAGGAAAATAATCTTTATCAAGTCCCTTAAGCATCCAAGACCCATGCTAGCTGTCCTAAATATGTGCTAGGAATAAATCTTCATCTTGCAATCTAGGTGTGCATGACTCATCACATTACTTTATTGCTTTAAATCAAAGTTAACTCTAAGTCACCATTCCACTGAGATAGTGAAAAGTTCAATTGTGGATGCTTCTTCCCATTCAATGCTCCTCCAAAGTTATGAAAAGTCACACAGGGCAAAACATTCATCTTCTATTTATACTCACATGACCCATTGAAGTCTGGTAGCCTGTGGCTTCCATGCCAAACTTGGACAGAAGAATCTGCGACAAGATGGTTGCTTCAGTTACGAGGGCCCAGCCTCCATGGTGCACCACGAAGCCATTCCTCTCAACAGTCTTCCCACCTTTTGGATGTTGCCAGAGAGAAGAGTAGTCTCTCCCTATTCACAGGACCCACAAATTCATGTCCCATTGCTAATCCTAAAAAATTTCCCTTTTCTCAATGGCAATAGCTTCTCTCTACCACCTATGGCATAATCCCCTCAAGCAGACAAGGCTTCCAGAACTCAAATCCAGGGAGAAATCATGTCCCATAGCCAGAACTTCTGACTTCCACTTTTCATCACAAGACTGGTTTGCTGATGTGTATATTTCTGGGTGGCAGTTAATAATACAATAATTTTGTAAAAGAGCACGAGGATGCTTAGTTTCCTTCTAGTGTCACAGGTAGCCTGGCCGCAGGAGAATATTGGGGAATTCCCTTCTGGAAATGCCAGGTTTGACATTTCAAATTAGTACGTGCTAATATACATTTCATACAGAGAAAGCAGCATTGTACAAGACTTCACAGCTAAGACTGATCTTGTGAGCTCATCATGTCTTTACAATCTACTGCTTATTCAGTAAACACAAACAGTTATTGAACACCTATTATGTGCCAGCCATTATATCAAATGATAGAGGAAGTAGAGTGAATAAGACACAGTATCACCTTTGAGGAGTTTAGAGTCTTGAAGACAAAGACAGATTCATCACGTAGTTTGTGTGGAGGTCCCTCAAAAAATTAAAAAAGAGACTTCAGTCAAGATGGAGGCATAGGTAGATACACTTCACCTCCTTGCATAAACAAAAGAAGGACAACGGCAAATTTAAAAACAAAAAAACAACCAGAACTGACAGAAAATTGAATTGCATGGAAGTCTGACAACCAAAGAGTTAAAACAGAAACATTCATCCAGACTGCTAGGAGGGATGGAGACAAGCAGCCAGGATGGAGAGGATGTGCAGTAAGGCAGCAGCTGGCAGACCAGGCAGTCCCACATTTGTGTGCAGATAAACTGGGAGAAACAACTAGGGAGCAAGACAGACCATGCAACCCAGGGTCCAGCATGGGAAAATAAACCCCTAAAACCTCTGGCTGTAAAAATCTGTGGGTGTTGCGGCAGCAGGAGAAACTCCCAGCCACACAGGAGAGTTTGTTGGAGAGACCCACAGGGTCCTAAAATGTACACAAAATTACCCACCCAGGAATCAGCACCAGAAGGGCTCAATTTCCTTGTGGGTAGCAGGTAAAGTGACTGAAAGCCAGCCAAGAGCCAAGCAAGCAGCATTGTTCCCTCTCAGACCCCTCCCCCACATACAGCCACGACACAGTGATGTGGATTGCCCTGCCCTGGTGGATACCGAAGGCCCCTCCCCTTACAACATAAGAGCTGTGCTGCAACAAAAGAAATATGGCCCAAATGAAAGAACAGATCAAAGCTCCAAAAATAGAACTAAGCAATGAAGAGATAGCCAACCTATCAGATGCAGAGTTCATAACATTGGTAATCAGGATGCTCACAGAAATGGTTGAGTATGGTTGCAAAATGGAGGAAAAAGTGAAGGCTATGCAAATGAAATGAAGAGAACTATACAGGGAACCAACAGTGAAGGGAAGGAAATCGGAACTCAAATCAACGATTTGGAGCAGAAGGAAGAAATAAACAGTCAAACAGAACAGAATGAAGAAACAAGAATTCAAAAACATGAGGAGAGGTTTAGGAACCTCCGGGACAACTTTAAACATCCCAACATCTGAATCACAGGGGTGCCAGAAGGAGAAGAGAAAGAACAATAAATTGAGAACTTATTTGAAAAAATAATGAAGGGAAACTTCCCTAATCTGGCAAAGGAAATAGACTTCCATGTGGGGACCTGGTTTGCTTGGCAATGGCGAATGTGGTTCAGCCTTGTATCGGAAAGCTGACAGGAGAGAAGTGGCAAGCAGGAGCCAGACCCTCAGACTGGTTTTCCCATGAGAACCAGACCTAGAAAATGCATTCAGACTGTTTTGGCTTCCTCTTGCTGAAACTCCCTCACCCTGGTCTAAAACAGTAGATGTTTATTGCCCATCTTCAAGGTAATTTCCAAAGCCTGTAAGAACTTTCCCAAGGACAGAGAGTAATCAGCTCACCACCGTTCCCCTCTGCATTTGTTATTTTCGTTTCATTGATTGTACCTAAAATGTAGACAACAGCATTCTATGAAATAGATAATAAGACCCGAGAAAAACAATAAAAGCCTATCCAGACAAGGGTTGGGGTGCTCTCCCCTTGAGAGAAGCAGCCGTAGGACTCTCATCTTAAGAGAGCACCTGTACCATCCCTTTTTCTCCAAGGACTTCTGTAGTCTGTGTGCATTTGTTCTCGTCCTCATCCACAAATCATGCAGACTCCGCAGGTTGGATTCTGCAACACTTCCAGAAGTCCAGGAAGCCCAGAGAGTCACAAAGAAGTTGGACCCAAGGAAGCACACACCAAGGCACATCACAATGATATCACCCAAGATTAAAGATAAGGAGAGAATCTTAAAAGCAGCAAGAGAAAAGGAGATAGTTATCTACAAAGAAGTTCCCATAAGACTATCTTATCAGATGATTTCTCAAAAGAAATCTTACAGGCAAGAAGGGCCTGGAAAGAAGTATTTGAAGTCATGAAAGGCAAGGACTTACACCCAAGATTACTCTATCTAGCAAAGCTATCATTTAGAATGGAAGGGCAGATAAAGTGCTTCCCAGACAAGGTCAAGTTCAAGGAGTTCATCATCACCAAGCCCTTATTATATGAAATGTTAAAGGGATTTATTTAAGAAAAAGATCATCAAAACTACGAACAGTAAAATGAAAACAAACTCACAACTATCAATAACTGAACCTAAAAAAACAAAAACAAAAGCAAACTTAACAAAGAAGTAAAATAGGAACAGAATCACAGAAATGGAGATCCCAAGCAATGTTATCAGTGGGGAGGGGAAGGGAGGAGAATGGGGAAAAAGTACCGGGAATAAGAAGCATAAATGGTAGGTACAAAATAGACAGGGGGAGGTTAAAAATAGTATAGGAAATGGAGAAATAGACAGAAATAGGGTAGAGATTTTGGAATTATCTGGAATTTAAAATTACTAGGATTATTATGCTAAGGGTATATTTACAAACTTCCAAAACAGAAAGCACCAGGCCCACATAATTTCACTGATGACTTTTACCAAACTTTTAAGGAGCTAATCAGACCAATTATCTGCCATCCATCCTACAAAACAGAAGCAGAATACTTTCTAGCCCATTCTATCAACATTCTCCTAGTCCCCAAACCAAAGACATTCTGAGACCAATATCTCTTATCAACATAGATGCAGAATTCCTCAACAAAATAATAGCAAATTGAATCCAACAATGTACAAAAAGAATGTTATACCACAGCCAAGTGGAATTTATTCCAGGTATGCAAGGCTGGTTCAACATTCAAAAATCAATTCATATATTCCATCTCATCAAGAGGCTAAAAAATATATGAGTACATATATCTTTATATAGCTTATAATCTTATATATAAATATCTTATAATATACAGGCATGCTTCACCTTATTGCACTTCACAGAAATTGCATTTTTGAAAAATTGAAAGTTTGTGGCAACTCTGTATCCAACAAATCTATCAGTGCCATTTTTCCAACAGGCTCAGATGATGCATATCTTTTTTAGCAACAGAGTATTCTTAATTAAGGTACGTATTTTTTTAGACATATTGCTATTGTACACTTAACAGACTATAGTGTAAACACAGCTCTTATTGGCTCTGGGAAACCAAAAACTTCATGTGACTCACTTTATTGCAATATTTGTTTTATTGGGATGATCTGGAACTAAACCTGCAATATCTCCAAGGCATGTGTCTATATTTTAATATTATATGTATTTCCTATATATTACAGTAAAGATCTGTCACCACAGAAGAAAAATATCAAATAATTCCATCTGGTAGAGGGAAGGAAGGCATCATAGGGGAAGTGACACCAGAAGTGGAGCTTGAGAGATGAGTAGAATTTCTTTAAGGAAGGTGCTTTAGGTTCAGGAGGCAGCTGAGCAAAGACACCATAGCAGGCAGGTGACCAGTCGAGTGTGGCTAATGTGTGATGGGGACAGTGTGGACAAGCTCTGGAATTCTTTGTCTCCCATATCTGTCCATTTTATCCACCTGCAAAACCCAGCTTCCTCCAAGAAACGTTTCTAAATAATCTCTCCTACACACACCACATCCTGCCAGGGTCACGCACAAAGACTAAGAAATCTTTATAAACTCAACATCACCTAGCACAACCCCTCCCTCACAAAAAGGCCTTCATGTGTCAAAGCCAATTGACTCTAACTCCATTTATGCAATGACAAACACCACTGGTGTTTATTTGTCAAACAGCTGGAAATTTAACTCACCTCTTCCCTGCCCCGGTAGGTAGTTAATGGTTAGTTTGTAGTTGCTGCATCATGCTTTCTGGCGGGAGGTTCTGTGTGACTCAGGGCTTTACTGGCACTCCAGGAGGTCACTGGAGAGACACTCCCCTTGAACGTGACATGCAGACACCCAGACACACAGGATCCTCTCCCCTCAAAGTGCTCAGACAGCATCCAGATTTCTGAAAAAGAAAAGAAAGGAACCAAGACACTTGCTTATTCAAATGAATTTAAAACAGCAATTTTCAACCCACGTGCCGCAAGAATTTTTATGACATGCAGTACCTGACTATGTAGTCAGGGGCACTGACCTCTTTTCCCTCAGATGGTCAAATAAAAAGGCAACAGCCAACACAACAGTAGCCATCTGGTGTGAACGAATCAAAATTATACCTATTATTTTTGTCAGATCAGGAAAAACTATATTTTTTTGGTATGCCACAGATTTTTGTGTATTTAGTTTGTGTGTGCCATGAGAGAAAAAGGTTGAAAATCTTAGTTTATAGTATGATGAAGAGGAAATCATGGAATCTGTTCAGCCTACCTCTCTAAGGACAACTGCCATTTTCCACGGTTGATAGACACCCCTGACCAGCTGCACTGAAAAGAACATTCCAGTCCTTCCTAAGGTCTAAAAATATGCACGTGCATGTTAACCTATTTGACTATTAATGTTCATAAGGTAACATTATAATGTTTAGCAAGTATTACCATTTAAAAAAGAAAGTGCTTGGTTATTTTAAATGTTTGCCTATACATGAATACCAAATTTAAATATGCATGAATATCAACTATATAATGGTACGGCTTCATTTAAAGGATAAAGCACTTCACAATGAAAGCAATAAAAAGTTACGAGTTATTGCATTATTATGATCTTAGGCAGATTCACGCTCCACTAATGAATAGTAGTCACGGCTGCAATTTATTATGCACTTTCTGTATAACAGAGATGACGAGGAGCTCCATGCATTTCCTCAGTTCTCACAACAGCAGCACTGTGAGCGCCGGTGAGCAGCAGAGATCTGCACTAGGTCAGCCAGGAGCTGATGCGCGTTGGCCTCAAACCCCTGTCTGAGTCTGAATCTTCGGTTTTAGCCACTCCACCATACCGTCACCTCGAAATGGGTGCTATACAGCTATCCCTCCACCAAACAAGCATTCTCTGAGCATCCGTGTGCAACACTAAGCTAAGTGCTAGGGATGCAAATGCGGACCAAGTGCAGTCTGCCCACAGCAAAACTTTGGTCTAGCAGTGCCGTTTTTTACCTTCAAAGTTACCGTACTTTGCCATGTGTACTGTGCGTCCACGTCTTTGGCTCAAACTTTCAGGAAAAAATATTTCATCTTACTTTTTTAATTCAATTATTTATTTATTTCTATTTAGATACTTGGTTTTTGTATTATAAAGGAAGTTTAGCATTTTTTTAACATATGGATATCATTATTGCTTTCCAGAGTTACACTTTTAACACATAAGCATAAATAAAAGAATTAAAGACATTTATATAGATATAGAATTTAGTACCACCCATGTATAATGCACATCCTTATTTTTCCTTAAAAAATTTGGGTAAAAAGTGTGCATTATACATGGCAAAATATGATACTATGCAGATCGCAGTTTCATTCATAATGGCTAAAATCCAGGAAACACCCCAAATGTTTTTCAGTGGATAAATGGCTAAAAAAAACTGTGACACACCCATGTCTTGGAATGCCACTCTTTGATTTAAAAGAAATGAATTATTAATACACCTGACGTCTTGGATGGCCCTCAGAAGAGTTATGCCAAGTGAAAAAAGTCAACCAAAATGTTACACACTATGTAATTCCATTTGTGTAACATTCTTGAAATAACAAAACCATAGAGATGGAGGACAGGCCAGTGGCTGCCAGGGATTAAGGATGGGAGGGAGAGGGCTGTGCGGCTGTGAGTGAGGCACTATGAGGGAGGCTTGTGGGATGGAACTGTTCTGCACTTCGATTTTGGTGGAGGTTATAAGAATCTACACATGTGACGGTGTTGCCCAGAACTACTCACACACACACACACACACACACACACACACACACACACACACACGAATGCACATAGAACTGGGAAATCTGAGTGAGCTCTGTGGCCCTGTCGCACCCTGGCAGCGACACTGTATTAGAGCTCTGTAAGGTGGTGGCACTGGGGGGAGCTGGGGATGAGCACAAGAGCCTCCCTATGCACTTTTTTTTTTTGGAAAATTCCTTGAATCTATAATTTGTATTTCAGAAAATCTTTTACATTATAACTACTATGCAAGTATTCTTTTTGGATACTATGTAATCCCACCAGCAGCTGCAACATCTCTGCTGTTGCCTTGAGGCCACCGCACCCACACCAGAGTGAAGCTCCCGGTGCTTGGCGCCGTCCCAGTGAGCTGCTCACGGCTGATGGCTAAGCAAAGTCGGCCATCAGCGGGCGGCTGGAGGCCAGCAGTCAGACAGCGGTGTCCTGCACGGAGTCGCCTTCTTGTTTTTGTTCTTTTTGGGGTTGTTCCTTCTGCAGCACGTGTTTTTTTAATTAAATAGACCCACAAACATACATTTTGCACTTTTACACGTTTTCTAAATTAGGATCTAAAATATATTCGGTGCAGCGGGCAGTTAGGCAGGCATGGGCAGAGTAGGAATGACAAACCAGGCGTGGAGGGTCGCCAGGGTGGAAAACCCCCAGTGCCTGGCAATGGGCAGCACTGGGAGGGCAAGTACTATAGGGTGGGACCTCGCCCCCAGGGCGACCTTTTCCTCCCCTAGTATATTGCTGGTCCTGCGGTTTAGACCCCTTGTCCTTTCATATATCTGGTCATGTGGTTCAGACCCTCCTCTGACCTTTCCTCCCCCAGCATGTCCCCAGTCATGAGGTAGACCCCCTCAGAGGAGTAACAAAGGGGCCAGAGAATAGTCTCCTATGACTCCTTTGCATGACCACTCCCTAAGCATTAAGCCCTCAGGCCCATGAGGCTCTGACCCACATTCAATAACCTCAGGAACAAAGCCTCAGGTCTGCTGACCGCAGGGAGACAGGTGGTCAAACTAGAGGTAGCATGTAGGTCTCAGCTGTGTTTCAGCTCCCGGCCCAGATCCTCTAATTCCCTAGAAGGCTCTCTCTTTATGCATCCTATTTTGAGAAATACAAGACACCATGAATCACAAGACACATATTCAGAGGTATTCAACCATGAAAAAAGCATGTTTTAAAATAAATGGAATACTGTAATATCCTATTCAAAGAGCTCCAAATTGAGATAATGTAACCTCTGCATTTATTTGAAGAACAGGATCCTCCCTTGTGCCATAAAGAGAATGTTTCGAATATGGTTTAATTCCTCCGTTCAAAACACAAGATCCGGCCCTGGCTGGTGTGGCTCAGTGGATTGAACGCCAACCTGTGGACCAAAGGGTCATGGGTTCTATTCCCAGTCAGGGCACATGCCTGGGTTGTGGGCCAGGTCCCCAGTAGGGGGCACTTGAGAAGCAACCACACATTGATGTTTTTCTGCCTCTTTCTTTTTTAAAAAAATGTAAGATCTGAAAAAGGTTTGCTTTCTGTGACATCAGATGTGTGAGGGGAGCGGGCTGGGGTATGTGGTTATTTGCATTAGCTGGATGAGCTCGTGTGAGTCCTCCTGGAGAGGCTGAAGGTGGGAGATGGTCATATATGAGTGGATACCAGCTGACTGGAGGTCTGTGATTCACGGACAGCTGGCTCCTTCACAAGGGTAGGTAGGGATGGAGTGGGATAAATAGTCAGCTATTTCCTGCCTGTGTGGGACCCCAGGAAGGGCTCGGCTGAGTCATACAGCAGCGATGGAGGTGGCTCTTCTGGAGAAACTGACTTGTGACTCCCCAACACACCTCCTTGGCTGAGTCACAGACCAGCTACGCAGAGATATCTTCCGGCGTAGTGACATCGCTCTGGTGCCTTTGACTGAGAAGGGAACCATCTCCAGAAACGAAGGCAGCCTGTGCCATGACCATAGAGGCCCAGAGCAGAGGAGGGTGTGGCCATGACCACCAGCCCCAGGCACCAAGTCCCGGAGGTACTAACTGGTAGATTAGGGAGACCCAGGCAAGCAGCCACAGATAGAGCCACCTAATCTCAGATCTCAAAAAGGCCTCTAGACATCATGCAGTCTAGGAGTGAAGAGAATTCAGGAAGATATACACTTAAAGGGAAAAAAATTTTTGCTTCTGTGAACCAATAACAGATATTTAGCATTTTAACTAGGAATGTGGGCAACATACCACATTAGTGGCATATGTGTCTGCCACCAGTAAAAATCCCATGTTCATCTCACATTATGGTTGTTGCGGGTACCTGAAATATAATTCACCCTTCATCTGTACCTGGGATTTTTAGTTGTATTTAGACTTGTCACTACATCTTGCTATGCAACCCCTTATTAAAGTGCACATGTGTACTATATCGGAAATGTTTATGTTTGGTATTTTGATAACTGCATTTCAATAAATGTTCGTTCTTTTGTAATCCAGTGCACTTTATTTTTTACATTTAAGTGTTATTCTGAGAAGCAGCACAGAGTCAGTCTTAGACCACCAAAGGGGACGTAGCAGGGAAAAAGTTTAAGGACATCGTGTTAGTTTGCTAGGGTTGCTGGGACAAAGGACCACAGACCAGAAACGCACTGTCTCATAGTCCTGGAGGCTGCAAGTCCAAAACCAAGGGTTGGTTTCTTCTGAGGCCAATCTCCGCGGCATGTAGGCAGCTGCCTTCTCCTCGGGTCTGTTCGCATGGTCTACCCTCAATGCAGGGCTCTTTGTTCTAAGGTCCCCTTTTTATAAGGACGTCACTCACAAAGAATTAGAGCCCACCGTACTGGCCTCATTTTTACTTTATTGCCTCTGCAAAGAGACCATCTCCAAATCAGGTCACATTCTGAGACACTGACAGTAGGACTCCAACATATTTGTGAGGGGACACAGTTCAGCCCACAACACACGCATGCTCTAGTCCAGTCCCCGTGTTTTCCCCATGAGGCCCCGAGCAACGGAGTGACTGACAGCACAGCGAATAGAACACAGGTTTCCTGGTGCCTCCTTCAGGGTTTGAAGAGCATGCTACACTGTAAAGGTTCACACAATTGTAGGTTAAATGGTGGCTGAAACCCCTTAGAAAGTAGGGAGCAACCTCTCCACATGCACACGCTCTCAGAAGCTGAGAAGCCCGATCAGAATGCAAAGCTTTTCACCCACTGGGCAGCTAGTTCTCAGGCCCCTGGGGGGAAGCAGGGAGCACTTCCAGCATCATTTTTTACTTTCAGTTGGTAGCTGCTTCCAGTCTCATCTTTAACTTTGTTAGCCGTCATGGTCATCTGCACCACACCCGTGAGGGGGAGGTGAAAGGGCACAGGGAGTCCATGTGTGGTCACCAAGAAAACAACCTCAACTGCACTCACTGGTACAAGACATCTGAACACTTCGGGAGAGTGGGAAATATTTGGTCACCACTGTTCTCTCTCTGAGAATTTCTAAGCCCTCGGACCTGTTATCCAAATCAGAAATCCTGCTCCTCCACCTGACCCTCTTATCGAGAGAGCTGAAATGAAGTCTGTCCGTAGAGCAGCTGGCACGCACAAACCTCGGACACGGAACACGTTCATGCAAGAGTTGCCAGGGCCTCAGCTGGCTTATTCCAGTACATTGGCCATGAATCTGATGTATCCTTCAGGCTTTAGTTAAGAAGCCCAGTACCCTATGCCCTAATGAAGCAATCAGAATGATCACCTCTTACAGATAGCGTGACGTCAAGGAAAACTCCTATCTTCAAGTGCTGAAGTGACGTCGGGGACATTTTTCATCTCTGAGCAGCCACCCTCCCCATTGGCCATTCGCCAAAGCAAACCGGCCTTCTTACAGCCCCTGTGTGGCATGAACTCAGGGCTCTTTGCCCTTCTCCGTAGTGTACTGAGTGCACACACAATGGTGGCTAAGCACATACTTATTGCCTCACATCTGTCTGCGCTGCTGGGTCAGAAGCAGTTCGAGGGTCGGAGCCATGGTGGATCTTGCCCACCGCTGTACTCCCGGCACTAAGCACAGATTTCCACAGGCGGCGGACGCTGGCCAATGTTTCCTCCGCAAACAGACAGAAGCCTCTCCCACTTCCTCACCCATCTCTGCGACAGCCTGTCGCCCTGTTGCAACACTGCCTACCCCCCAAGGTTGCCCAAGTTCATCTGAATTTAAAAATGCAAAAGCATGCCCAAAGTGTGGAAGCAGAAAGCACACTGCCACCTGTCCCATAGGCCACCACCCCCCACTTCTTTCCCTACCCCTCCACCCCCAGGCCCTGTGGCGGCTCAGGGTAATAGTGTCCCAACTGCCTTTACTGAACACTCACTTTCTATTAAGGGTTGTGCATACACTGCCTCATTCATTCCACACAATGACCTTGTTTGGGACTCATCTGCTTAGGGGTTGAAGATCTTGTTTGAGGTCACAAAGCTACAGGGTATTTGTGGAATAATAAAAATTATATTTGGTCTTTGTCTCCACTCCTGGGACAGAGCTCCTAAAACCCTTGGAAATTCCTGAGTAACAGGAGTGTCTTGTTCTTCATAAGGAGCCCCTTTTGATCACACCAGATTTATGCTAATGGTGACACAGGTGGGGCCCCTAGATAGCCTCAGGACGGAGCTGGTGCCCAGAAACGCCAGGTGATTAGAGGGTTGGAACTTTCAGCCGCACTCGCTGACCTCTGAGAAGGGGAGCAGGAGTGTCGGTTGAGCCCCTATGAAAACCCTTAAACAAGGTTTGATGAGCTTCCTTGATTTTTTTTATTGTTGGTGAACATGCGGAGGTGGGAGGGTAGTGCACCCAGAGAGGGCATGGGAGCCCCAAACCCCGCCCAACAAACCTTGCCCTGTTCGTCTCTTCCATCTGGGCATTCCTGAGCTGTGTCCTTGACCGTAAACCCGTAACAGCAAGTAAACTGTTTTCTTCCCTGAGTTCTGTGAGCCGTTTTAGCAAATTATCAAATCTGAGGAGATGACTCCCCAGCTTTACAGCCAGTGGGTCAGAAATACAGCGACAACCTGGACTTGCCACTGGTGTCTGAAGTGAGGACATCTTCTGGGACCGAGTCCTTAACCTGCGGGGCCTGCATTAACCCCAGGCCGATAGTGTCAGAATTGAATTGAATCACTGGACACCAGCTGGTGTCAAAGAACGGATTGGTGTGGGGAAAACCCTTGCACATTTGAGGTCAGAAGTGTTCTGTGGGTAGAAACAGATCAGTATTGAACTTGGGGTGGAGCCCAGATATGGCTGATTCAAACATGCTTCATCAGCTGGTGTGCAACCTGCCTGGAAGCAGCTTTATTACTGTCAAAGAATTTCTGGGTTCACCGCCCCTCCCTGAACACTGTTACTTCATGGTCACGTTTGAAGTCTGACTTCTGGCCTCTCGGCTCCCAGGCCCCAGCAGACTTCCTTTAGAGTCCTTCAGTGGCTTAGAGGGCTTCCCAGCTGCTACACATGCTCCAGAAAATAAACTAAAAGACAGAACTTTTTCATTCTCAACCCTACCTTATCTGAGGTGTCAGAGACAGTGCTGACACTTGAGTGCACCAGCACCAAAGGCAGCAGCCAGCAGGCCTGGTCTGGCTTTTCCCTCAGCTGATTAGCAAGTGACAGATGTCTCCTCATTTCCTGAAAATACCAGTGTCCCTTCCCCTACCTGGTAAATACTCACTACAATGTCTGCGGTTTAAAAAAAAAGATGAGCAAATAAAGAACAGAGATGTCTTATCCACACAGCCTAGTTTGGATATTTTAGCTATTGCATTGCCACTGGTGTTTGCAGAAGAATCGGTTTAAATTCTAAACATGTTTTCTCTTGGCACTTGAAACCAGGTTCCAGATGGTAGAAGGGGTTGAATACTAATTACCTGTAGCCAAGGACATTTGAAGACCATCTTTCCATTTTGTCACAGTTTAAATCATCTGTTCCTAATTCTTCTTGCCCCAACCCACTTTGCAGAAAACAAGTTAATAAGCTGGCAGAATCGATAGTTAGAATGAAGCTAATAGGTTCTCTTCCCTTCATTTATACATTTATTTGACCAATACTTACTGGGTGCTGACTATTCCCAGACAGGGGACTAGATGCTGAGGAGAGAGTGATGAGCAAAAACCAGCATGGTGCCTATTCCCTGGTGTGTAAGTCTAGTTAGAGAGCAGGCAGGAAGCAAATAATTACACCAGCAAATGTAAAATCACAACTGGGAGTCCTACAGAAGAGAGGCATGTGGTCCAATGAGTGCATTTCACAGGGATTTGAGCTAGTCCAAGGTTGGGAATACTCCCCTGAGGACATGACACTACATGAATCAGGAACTAACTGGGCGAGGAGGGAGGGGGACACTTCTAGCAAGAAGCAACTGCAAGTGCAAAGGCCTGCAAGGGAATGGAGCATGGCAAGGACAAGGGAGCTCCAGAAAGTCAGTATGACCAGAGGAATGTGGTCTACGGTGAAGCTGGGGAGGTGAGTAAGGGCCAGGCCACACAGTTCACGGTGAGCTGCGATGGCAGAGTTTGTCGTTAAAGCCACAAAACAATAATCATTGGGACGACACGGTGGTCAACAACACTGCTCTAGTTTTATGGTAGAGTAACAAGTCATATCAGCCATACTGTACTTTTCACATGACATTACCTCCTCTAGAGATGACAATATTGACACATAACGAAGGAGAGCAACTTGCCCGAGTCATAGCATACTGGAAGCTAAAACACGGGATTCTCATGTTCCCATGTCTCTCACCATTTTTTTTAAATAAATTAAAAATGTGCGAGTAGTCACTTTAGGTGCCTCTCGTCACGTAATGCATTTGACATGCTGACTTCTGAAGTTGTCTGGGTGTGAATAACTCAGCCAGTGGCCAGAAATACAAACCACCTAATGTGCGCCCCTACGAATGGCTAAGCCTTACTACCTCCCCTCTCCACACACTAACCCTGCTTCTCCTCTCATCCCTCCACACTCGGTCACTCCCAACTTCCTAGCTGCAGTGCCCTGCCTCTGGCAAAGGCTATGTTGCCTGCACTTTCTGCACTACCTCATCACCACAGATAAAACAAACCCTTGAATGTGGAAAGGAAAAGAAAATGTTGTGTGTTGCTTTCTAAAACAAGTCTAAATCATCCTAGACCACTGAGTCTATAATTCAGCCTTAAATTTATTTAGAGAAAGTTATTTATGCTCTCTCAGTATCTTCATTTGTAAAATGGAAATAATAAGACTTCCACTTTGGAGGTAAAAATACAGTGAAGAAATGCCATCCAGGGAAGATGAAGGCCTGGGGAGAGGAGCCTGTGCATGTTAAGAGCTGCCTTCCTCCTGGAGGTGTTTGCTCATTTTAGAGGGGTTGGTCCAGAGGCTGAGCAGTGATTCTGAGAGCCTCACCTGAGGAAGAGGCTGTGGATTGGAGCCCAGGGACAGACATAAGAGTGGGACATGGTAAACATCCCTCACTTTGGACTGGAACCTTACAGGACCACACAATAAAAATAAGGGTGACCCTATGGAACTGCAGCTCAGTTTCAAATGAGCTCAATAATCACAGATTTTTACTTCCCTCTGACACCCAGCAAGAAAAATTGTCAATCTCTGAAAATAGACAGCATCATATGACCTATTTCTACAAATAATTTTATAAGAATAATGTCCTGCACACAACCCAAACTAACAAGGCACAGGAGGACACAAAACAACATGATTGAAAACCCGCAGAAACCATAAACAGTAGAAATAGACTCAGGAGTACAATTAACAAATACAAACTGTTAAATGCTTACTATGTCCCAGAAGAGAAAAGACAAGACTAAAAATGTCAGTGGAAAAATGGAAATTACCTCTTCAAAAAAGAATGAATGGAAATTTTAGAACTGAAAATACAATAACCAAAATTAAGAATTCAATCAATAGGTTTAAGAAAAAATAGCAAACTAAAAATAGAAGGAAAAATAAAGCATAAAAAGATGGAAAACACACAACAGAGCAAGAAACATAGAGCATACATTGAGATTTTTTAGGATATATGCATATGAAATTCTAGAAGGAGAGGGGAGTGAATGGGGGAAATGCAATATTTAAAGAAATAATGACTGATAAGTTTTCCAAAATGATGAAGAATCTCAAATTCAAAAACCTTAAGAACTCCAGCATGATAAACAAAAAATGAAACCACCCCTAAGAACATCATAATAAAACCATTGAAAGTTAAAGACAAAGGGAATATCTTGAACATAGCAACAGGAAAAAAAAAAGCATATTACCTTAAAAAGATCTGAAATAAAATGGCGTTGACTTCTCAACAGGGGACAATAGAATGGTATCTTTAAAGTGCTATGGGAATCCCATTTACTAGAGCAACAAGAAAAATAAAGTACCTCGGAATAAATTTAACCAAGGATGTAAAAGACCTGTACTCAGAAAACCATAGAACACTGAAGAAAGAAACTGAGGAAGATACAAATAAATATACCATGTTCATGGATTAGAATTAACATCATTAAACTATCCATACTACCCAAGGCAATCTATAGATTCAATGCAATTCTTATTAAGATACCAATGGCATATTTCACAGATACAGAACAAATATTCCAGAAATTTATATGGAATAAGAAAAAGACCCTGAATAGCCTCAGCAATCCTGAGAAAGAAAAACAAAGTTGGAGAGATCACAATACCTGATATTAAACTATACTACAAGGCCCCTATAATCAAAACAGTCTGGTACTGGCATGAGAATAGACACAGAGATCAATGGAACAGAACAGAGAGCTCAGAAATAAACCCATGTCCCTATGGTCAATTAATATTCAACAAAGGAGACACAGGCATACAATTGAGTAAAAACAGTCTCTTCAATAAATCATGTTGGGACAACTAGACAAATACATGCAAAAAAATAAAACTAGACCACCAATATACACCATACACAAAAATAAACTCAAAATGGATAAAGGACTTCAATAAGTCATGATACCATAAAAGTCCTAGTGGAAAACGTAGGCAGTAAAATTTCAGGTATCCCACATAGCAATATTTTTGCCGATATATCTCTTAGAGCAAGGGAAATAAAAGAAAAAATAAACAAATGGGACTATATCAACTTTAAAAGTTTCTGCACAGTAAAGAATCCATCATGAAAATGAAAAGGGAACCAACTATATGAGAAAACATATTTGCCAATGATACACCAGACAAGGGTTTAATCTCCAAAATATATAAAGAATTCATATGACTCAACACCAGAAAGACAAACAACCCAATTAAAAAATGGGCAAGGACATGAATAGACATTTCTCCAAGGAGGACATACAGATGGAGGTCATAGATATGTGAAAGAATGCTCAACATCATTAGCCTTCAGAGAAATACAAATTAAAACCACAACGAGATGTCACCTCACACCTGTCAGAAAGGTTATCATTAATAAATCAACAAATAACAAGTGCTGGTGAGGTCATGGAGAAAAGGGAACCCTAGTGCACTGTTGGTGGGAATGCAGACTGGTGCAGCCACTGTGGAAAACAGGATAGAATTTCCTCAAAAAGTTAAAAATGGAACTGCCTTATGACTCAGAGATTCCATTGCTGGGAATACACCCTAAGAATCCTGAAACACCAATTCAAAGGAACCTATGCACCCCAATGTTCATAGCAGCACTATTTACAATAGCCAAATGTTGGAAACAGCCTAAGTGCCCATCATCAGTAGGTGAATGGATTGAAAAACTGTGGTACATTTACACAATGGAATACTACGCAGCACAAAGAAAGAACTCCTATCTTTTGTGACAGCATGGATGGAACTGGAAAATATTATGCTAAGTGAAATAAGTCAGTCAGTGAAAGACAAATACCACATGACTTCACTTATAACTGGAATCTAGTGAATAAAATAAACTAAGAAGAAAAACAGAACCAGAGACATGGAAACATGGCTATAAGAGGGCAGTGGGAGTATGGTGGAAGGAGGAGAAGGGATTAGTCAAAGAACATGTATGAATGACTCATGGACATGGACAACAGGAAGGGGACTGACTGTGGGAGAGGGGTGGGCTGGGTGGAGTGGGGGAAAGGGGAAAAATAGGGACAACTATAATAAAATGAACAATAAAAATAAAAAAAATTAAAAATAAAGTATAATGAGAGAAAATTCTACAGACATTAAAAATATACTAAGAAGATATTATGAACAAGTCTATGAAAATTTGGATGTATGGTCAAATTACCAGAGAAATAAAACTTACCAAACCTGGCATGATAAAGCAGTAAATATGAATACTGATTTAAATCCATAATTTAAAACCTGCCCCCCCAAAAAGTGCTGGGTCCAGATGGATTCACTGGGAATTCTACAGAACACTTAGAGAAGATCTAACACTACTCTTGCATAAACTCTTTCCAAGAAGAGAAAAAAGCAACCTCCAACTTTTGAATCATATTTGAAGCCAGTCTAACTATGACCCAAACCTCTGAAGAATATTATAAAAATGGAAAATTTCAGACCCATCTTACTCTCGAGCACAGACACACACAGAGACACACGTGCACAAAAACAAGGTAAAATAAGCATAAACCAAATCCAACAATATATAAAGAATTTAATACATTCTGGCCAAATCAGGCTCTTTCCAGGAATGCCAAGTGGGTTTAACATTCAAAAATCAATCAGTCAGAATCACACGGCATCTCAACAGATGCAGAAAAGGCATTTGATAAAATTTAGCATATATTCATTAATTTTTTTAAAAACTTACAGATTAGAAATAAAATTCCTTTTTTTACAAAGCATTTACAAAAATCATCATGTTATTGGTGAAAAGTTAAAAGCTTTCCTTCTGAAATCAGGAGTGAGGCAAGGGTACCCGCCCTCACCACTTCTGTTCAACATTGTACTGGAGGGCCTCACAGCAGTAAAGCCAGAGCGATGGGCAAAAGGTAGGAATTGGAAACAAAGAAATAAAACTGTCATAGTTCTCTGACCACATGATTAATTTAAGTAAAATAATACTAAAGTAAATACTTAAAATACTTAAGTAAAATGATATTTAAGTAATACTAAAGATAACTTATTAGAGCTAGTTCAATGAAGTTAACAAGATCCCAAGGTACAAGGATAATTTTTTAAAAAGCAATTATTATTTCTACATAACAGCAATAAATAATTAAAAATAAAAAAGTTTAATGATACTTTTAACCTCTTTGTGCTTGACATTTGTGAATGTATTATCCATCCCAAACATATATTTGTGACTAAAGTCTTTTGTTGTGGAAAAAAAAAGATAATTTTTTACAATGGCATAAAAAAAAACACAAGAAAAGGTTTTAGTCTGAGGAATAACAACAGCTACTAGAATTTCAAACTCTCCGCACAACCTCCAAAAAGCCTAAGATCACCAGGGAGTGAAAAGAAACCAGACATGTCTTCAGCATTTCCAGAATGCAAAAGAACTTCAAATTATGCAGAGAACTATTCACCTAATCACAGCAAAGCTACCCCCGGACCTCAGCTGACTCCAAATCGTTGATTTGAGTCCCAGTTTCCTTCCCTTCACTGTTGGTTCTTGTATATTTTCCTTTATTTCACTTTGTTTAGCCTTCATTTCTTCCTTTATTTTGTGACTGAACTCAATCATTTCTGTGAGCATCCTGATTACCAATCTTCTGAACTGCATCTGACAGGTTGTCTATCTCCTTGTCACTTGGTTCTTTTTCCGGAGTTTTGATCTGTTTTTTCATTTGGGCCATATTTCTTTGTCTCGGTGCACCTGTTGTAAGGGGCGAAGCCTTAGGTATTCGCCTGGGCAGGGCAACCCTCTTTGCTGCGATGGTGTGCTCTCTGTGGGGGAGGGGTCAGAGAGGGAACAATGCCACTCACTGGTTCCACTCTAGCCCCACTTTCCATCACTTCCCTCACTTCCTGCAAATGGATTGTGCCCCTGCAGGTGCTTATTCTCAGGTGGGTGAGTTTGTGTACATTCCAGGATCACCTGGGCCTCTCGAATGAACTCTCCTGTGAGACTGGGAGTTTTGATAGTGTTCCCACTCCCCAAATCTGGACCAATTTAATCATCAAAAATAGTAATAATAATAATAATAATGACAGTGCCCTGGCCAGTATGGCTCAGTTGGTTGGGTGTCATCTCGTAAAGAAAAAAGGTCACCGGTTCAATTCCTGGTCAGGGCACATGCCTGGGTTGTGGGTTGTGAGACAAATCCAAATTGAGAAACATTCGATAAAACAACTGGCCTGTGGTCTTCAAAACTGTTAATATCATGAAACACAAAGAAAAGCAAGGAACTGGGCCAAACTAAAGAAGACTAACACCAAATGACAGCTAAATGCAGTATGTGTTCCTGAGCGAGATCCTTATATAAGGGAAGGATGTTGTAGGACAACTGATGAAATTGGAAGATGGACTCAATTAGATAAATGTATTACATCAAGTCTAAGTTTTCTGAATTTGATAACTACACTATGGTTTTATAAGAGACTCTCCTTGTTCTTAGAAATACAAGTGGAAATGTTAAGAGGTAATTTACTCTCAAATGACTTAGAAAATGAAAAATAATACATACCCCTAGAGAGATCAAGGGAAAAAAGTGAACGAATGATGATGCAAATGTGGCAAAATATTTTTCAGATGTTGAATCTAGTTACAGGAAATAAGAGATTTTTCTGTGCTGTCCTTGCAGCTTTTCTATGAGTTCAAAATTACTTCAAAAATAAAAGTTAAAAAATCAAATACCAAAGAATAAATGTGATTTTAAAAATGTGATAAAAGACCTCTAACAAGAGCGTCAAATATTGAGAAAATAAAATCTAAATAAATGAAGGAATAAACCATGTTCATGGATTCAATATTGCAAACATGCTGATTCTTCCCAAAGTTATCTATAGAGTCAATGCAATCTAAATAAAAATCCAAGCAAGATATTTATGGCAACTAAAACGCATATTCTAGGATCAGGTAGAAATTCAATGGACCAGGGCTACCCAAGACAACCCTCAATAAGAACAAAGTGCTATCATTTGCTCTATCAGATCAAACTTTACTTTAAAGCTATACTTAAAGCACCAAAATCTACATTAAGGTGATATTGGTGCAAGCTTAGACAAATAAATCAATAAATTATAATAGAGAATCTAGAAACTGACTCTATATTTATGACAAAATACCACTGGAGAGCAATAGCTAAAAGTCAATCTTCCAATACGTTGTACTGAGTTCATAAGATGCGCGTGGGGTGTGGGGCGGGGGATGATGCCAGACCCCTTATCCTTACCATTCACAAAACTCAATTCCGGCTATACTGTAGATTAATGTAGAAGGCAAGTAATAAAACTTCTAAAAGATATCTGTACCAGTTGTTGAGCTCTGGTCTGTCAGCTCCCAGTCCACCCTCCTGTTTTCTGCTTTGTGACTCAGAAGCTGGAACTACATTTTCCCTTCTCTAGTTGGCTTCACACTGGATTTCGCAGCAGGGGCTTTGAGAGGAAACAGAAAGATTGGAGAAACAAAAAGAAACTTCCTCCTTCCTGCTTTCTAAATTGTTATCTGAGCATCTCTCCAGCTACTGCACCCCGCCAAACCCACCCACAGTGTGTGGTCCCAGCCTCCAGCCTCTTTCCGCACTGCTGGAAGCAGTCTCATCACCCCCACTGTGAGCAGCTGGAGCGCCTAGGTTCTAACACCACTAGCCTGTTCCCTTCGGTCCCTAACCTTCCAAGGCTGTACCTCTTCTCTGAAGCTATTACTGTCCAGCCTAAGATTTCTTTTTTGATGTTCAGCCTCTGACACCTGTGTGACCATTTCTCTTTAATAAATTCTCTCTGTTGCAATACATGGTGCAATTTCTAGTCTCCTAATTCAATACAGCAACACACAAGACTACTGTTACGACCTCAGGGTTGGGAAAGATTTTCTAGGCAGGGCACAAAAAGTGCTAACCATTAAGAAAAGTGTGGTAAGATAGATTACATTGAAAATGTCAAAAGATAGCACTTAAAGGATTAAATGTCAAGTTACAGAATAGAAGAAGATATTTGCTATTTGTTTAACAGAAAAAGAGGGAGAGGGGTGGGCCTTATATCCAGACAGAAAGAATTAGGCAGAAAACCCAATGGATAACTGTACACCTTAAATATATAAATTTTTTATGACAGTTATACCCCAATAAAGCTGAAGAAATGAGCAAAGACTTCAAAATGTATTCTACAACACATAATACCCAAACTCTAAGAAATATGTAAAAAGGCATTCAACTTCATTTGTCATAAATGGAATGCAAATTAAAATCAAGATGAACTATCACTACACACCATTGTAAAAGGTGATATTGAAAAGACTGGTAATGCCGAGTGGTTTTTTTTAATATTTTACTTTTTTATTTTTAGAGAGAGGGGAAGGGAAGGAGGAAGAGAAACATCAACAGGTGTAGCTCAGTGGATTGAGCACAGGCCTGTGAACCAAAGGGTCACTGGTTCAATTCCCAGTCAGGGCACATACCTGGGTTGAAGGCCATGTTCCCCGGTGCAGGGTGTGCGAGAGGCAACCACACATTGATGTTTCTCTCCCTCTCTTTATCCCTCCCTTCTCCTCTGTCTAAAAATAGATAAATAAAGTCTTGAAAAAAAATTAAAATGTAGATAATACTACACATTTCTTAGGATTATTGTAAGGATTAAATGAAATGGGGTGTATAGAAGGCTTTGCAAATATATAATATAATAAGCATTCAATACATGGTAGTTATTATCTGATATAATACTACTGAGAGATGAGAGTAACTACAAAGCCTGGGCTAGGGGAAAAGAAAAACAACTAACAAGAAGCAATCAGAGGGCCACAGTGGTTTCTAACATACGCTAAAGTCTAAAGGTGAGTTTTAAGTGTGTTTGCTCCAGATAAATGCCAGGAGATGAGGAATCATACCTGCCACAATGCCCGGCTCATGAGAGTCTCTCGATAATTATTAGAAATTGGATGGATGGATGGATGGATGGATGGACAGATAAATAGATGGATGGATGGATGGATGAATAAATTGAAACAAAAGTTAGCCTGATGCAAATCTTGCAGCTCCAAGAGTGTAGAGACATTCTCCACGCAGTTCTCTTTGCTGAGAGCTTCGTGCAACACCATATACATAAGGCTTTAGGCTTTGTGATAACAGGGAAGGCCATTTTTGCAGAACTGTTCATCCTCTTTCCTGACTGTTTACAGGCCAGGGGAGGGGATTATATCACCCTGGACCTACAGTATCTGCCAAAGTGGGTAATTTATTTTACCTGCAGATTAAGTGTTCTCCCAGGCTACCAACAGGCTGAAAGTAGAGTATGGGAGTAGTTTCCTGACCCAGACAGTCTCCTGCTAGGAGCAGAGGCTAAACTAATGCACATCCAATGGACAGGGATTCAAGCATGAATAGGAGGCAGTCGGCTAAAAACATGTTTGCCTAAGCCAGCCTAAAATGACAACTAGGCATCCGGAATGGAAACCACTGAAGCCACAATTTCCAGTCCAGTATTGAACGTAATTGTAGACTTCAAAGTTTTGTTCATTGCAGGGAAACGTCACATACTCACCAAGTAGCCACTATGCTCCTGTCACTGAGTGTGGCCTGTCTGGTTCTCGGAGCTGCAGACCAAAGAGCCCATTGACTCCAGAGGCGCATGCTCTAGTCCCAGGGCAGAGGTTGTGCATGCTGTGTTATGTCTACACATCTCTGTCTACCCCACCACCACTCCCTCCTGTGGTGACACAATTAACAGTTAGGTCTGTTTCCTTCTAGACTCTTTTCTTTACAGGCGCATGTTTTTTTTTACTTAAAAAAAGTGATATCAAACTATATGTGTATGGTACAATAAGGAATATAGTTGCTCTTTGTCCTGATTCCTGGCACAGAGCTCCTAAAACCCTTGGGAATTCCTGAGTAGTAGGAGTATCTTTTTGTACTCATAAGGAGCCCTTTTCTACCACCCCTGAGTTTATACTAATGAGGTCACACAGGTCAGGCCCCTAGATGGCCTCAGGAAGGGGCTGATCATCAGACAGACCAAGTGATTGGAGGGTTGGAACTTACAGCTCCATCCACGGACCTGGGGGAAGAAGGGTTGACATGAAGCTCTATAAAAACTCTTGGACAGTGAGATTTGGTGAGCTTCTAGGTTGGTGAATACGTGGAGGTGTAGGGAGGGCGGTGCACCCAGAGAGGGCATGGAAGCTCTGCACCCCTTCCCATATACCATGGCCTATGCGTCTCTTCCATTTGGCTATTCCTGAACTGTATCCTTTACCAAAAACCTTTAAATGTAAGTAAAACACCTTCCTGAGCTCTGTAAGCCATTCTAGCAGTTATCCAACCTGAAGAAAGGATCTTGGGAACACTTCATTTGTAGCTAGTCCACCGGAGTACAAGGGGGCCACCTGGGACTTGTGACTGGCATCTGACGTGGGGATTTATGGTGGGACTGAGCCTTTGACTTCCGAGATCTGACACTAACTCCAGGAAGCTGGTGGCAGAGTTGAGCTGAACCACTGGATACCCAGCTGGTGCTGAACAACTGGTTAGTGTTGGAAGATACTCCAGAAAATATCATTCAGTAACTTGCTTTTTTTTAGCTCAGTGTCTACCATAAACAACCTCCAAAGGCAGTACTTTGCACTGCACATCATTCTTGTAGACAGCTGCACAGCAAAGCAAACACTCTAGCCAGAGCCCTCCAGTCCCTTTACCATTCCAGGGTGCGTCAATCCCTCGCTCACGTGTGCTTTTCCTTAGCTACCTGCATCTGCATGTCTCTTCTGAGGCTTGACGCTGGGCTTCGGGAGCCATTGGCCGGAACACACTGAGAACTAGGAGAGCCTTCAGGACTGTGGAAGCCCAGCTCCCGGCCCCCAGTTGGCACAATTTATACTCCAGACTTGCCCAAAGAGACCAGGCAGGTGCTGGAAGTTTATCTGAAAATCACTCCCTGACTTGATTTCTTTCTCTTCTCCACTCCTGCCTCCCCCTCGTTCATCAGGCTCTCCTGGAAACACTTCCGTAACAAATCACATGCAGACTACCCCTCATTGCAGGTGTGTCTGGGAAGACGATTTATGACATATACTGTTCCATGGTGTATGATGTGCCATAACCTACCTAACCAGTCTCCTACCAATGGATTTTTATGCTAGTTCTGACTTTTCCTGTCCCAGACCATGCTGGACACAGACTTACACATGAGTCCTCCACAGTGTCCTTAATTGTCCCACCCAGTTATCCTGACGAGTTGCTTTGGTGGTCAAGTCAGTTGTTCAGCCTCCTACCATTCTAGTTTAAAAATCAGAATATGAACATGACTGCAAGGATCCCGCTACCTTTACTAATGACCGTGAAGGTAAATGACTGGGCATGTTTGTTTATTTTTCCTGTTAGGATGGAAAACTTCAGCCCACACAACTCCCAAACTGCCTGCTCTCAGACTCCTAAGTAATCAGTGGTTATTATCGCACAGCCTCCCCGGAGGCTGGGTCCACCAGACGTATTCTCAGATCAATGACTCAGGGAGAGCCCTTTGTCTGAGGAACTACAGAGTCTACACCCCAGTATCTAACCTCTTCCTTGGATGGCCCTGAATAAAACAGGTGGAATCTTCGTGATGGAGAGACTTCACTCATTGTGAAGTTTTCTGGGAATTTCTGAAATGAAGGGGCTCCAGCCGCACTGAATATTTCTTTCAGAAATGAGCAGCTACAATATATGGAAGTCTGTTTGGATCCCTTTTGTTTCAGAAACCTCTAAAAGTAAGCTGAACTATCTTACTCTCTGGGGAACCACCAGAGTAGAGACCACACAATTAATAGTCTTTGCATAGAATCTAACATAGCAATGATGTGGTTTCTTCGTCTTTCCCTGCTCTTGGATGAATTTGATTTACCAGTGTTCGAAAGACCCCTCTCATCTCTAACTACAAATTTCCACTCACTGAATAGTTCCGAATGAAATGTGAGCATGACAAAATCTCCATCACCTTAACTATGCCTGGGAGGAGCCCCACCTCATTCTTGAAGCTTTCCAGGGCAACCAATGAAGTCAGCTGACTTACAACATACAGCCCGGGTGTGAAAGCAAAGAGGGGTGGCAGGTGCAGCCTCCAGCTGCCCGGCAGCCCACAGCCCATCTGAGAAGGCAGTGCAGCCACACTCTCATTATCTCAACCCTGGGACCAGGAGGGGACAGACAAAGCCTTCTCCTCCCCGCGGTATCAACCTTTTCTCTTTTTCTTATCATGGATGACAAACTTAAAACAGGTTGACTCACCTGCGCCTCTCACAGTTTCCTACTGTCTCATCTCTCACTGTCCTGAAAAACAAACAAACAACACCTTCAACTCCTGTCCTCTGGTTTGAGGGATACTGGATCAAACCATCCGGGAAGAGAATGAAATCTTCCCCAGGAAAGCCTCTCACTTCAGATGCTGAGAGCAGGAGACACAGTAAATTCCAAGAGCATTGGCCCTAAAATCTTAGAGATAAAAGGGGACCCAGAGATCAGACTACAGTGGGACAGCGGAGAGAATAATAATTCTCCAGAGTTTAAGTGGCAAACCAGCTCTTGAGTGGCCAATCAGACTGCAGCCTGCTTAATTAGGTCCTGGCCTGGGGCTCTTTCCACTAAAGGACACTGCTAATGTCACTAGGAACACAAAGAGCACAGGAGAGAACAGAAGGTAAATGTTAAGACCTCACAGATCACCTGCCAACACTTTCTTTTTATTATTATTATTGCCATTATTGTATTGCTACAGAATGCTGTGGTCATGTTTTCACACATGTGAAGCCAGGGGAAGCAGCAACGCTATTTTCCAGCAGCGTTAGCATCTCACCTGCCCCAGTGGCTCCTCCAGGCCTAGAACTTGGAGCGCCACCAGCGAAACTGATGTCGATGTCGTCCTCATCCCAGAAAATTCACACGGCCGGCTGGTTCACCACAAAGCCTGGCCGGCAAGCACCTTGGTTTGCTTGAGCTGGCAGAGGCCTGCATGCTAAACAAAACGAAACTTTTAAAAAATGACTATTTCTTTCAAGTTTACACAGTGAGATAAGGGAGATTTCAACACCTGTTGAAATCCTATCTTGCATTTTTGCATGAAAACTGTATTGCTTTTTTTAAAAGTTGGTTAAATTTTATTTCATTTACATGGAGATCAGAAAGAAATAGAAGCCACGATGCTGTAAATGTGGCCAAGAGCGCTGACAGAAAAACATGCTGGGTTAATGAAAAACACCGTTTTTACTTGGTCCGTACTGGCATGGAACCACAAAAGTACAGCCACAAAAACTTGTATTTTGTACAACCAGCACTGATCTGAGAAAGTGCCAAACAGAACAAAGAAACCCTCTTTGAGGCCTGTGTTTGTCTCAGGTTAACGTGGTCTCTTGGCCAAGTGTTGTTAGGGGCTGCTCTCCAGGGAACCAAGAAGGGAAGAAGCAGTACACGCAGCTCTCTGGGCCCCGGGTGCTGCGGACGAGTGCCAGTGCCCTGTGTGGGTGTCGGTCCCCTCTCCGGGCGTCCACGGACTGCCTGCCAGTCGGGGGGCTGGCCTGGGGGAGCCAGGGTCCCTTCCGGCAATTCCATGTTTTACTTCTAAGTAAGAAGGAATGCATTTCGACTGATTTGCTTGTGTGGACAAACAAAAGGGGACAAAGGAAAAACTAACCACCTGCAAGGACATGAGTGAAAAGACACTATTCCTGTTCTCAGGGAAATGGACTCTTTCTCTTGTCTCAGTGCAGCACCCCCTGCCCTCTGCTCGTCCCCACCCTCACCTCCAGTCTGGCCAACAGCTTTTCTTCCCCGCCCCCCACACCAGATACTGAGGTGCAAGAACGCTGGGACCAAGCGTAGGGGAGCTGGTTCTGAGCTAACAATTCACATCGCCCGGCTGCTGGAACGTACCTCACCCACCTGGCTGTTGGAGGATGACACTGTCACTCTTGTTAGAGCACATGCAGCTGTATTAGGGGACTGCGTCCTGCCACCCATAGCCATTGACCTCTGCACAACTTGTCTGCAACCTCCCAGATGGCCAGTTCAGCTCAGAGCCATCGTCCAACTACTTAAATTTTATGACATCACTTTAGATTTCTAGAAGAGAGAGTAATTTCTTTCACCTTTCAGCAGGCAACTAAACTTTAATAGAAGATGCAGAGGAAGAAAATGAAAAGTCAAGATGTTTTTAAAGGAGAATTTAAGATTTAATTATTTTTCGTTATATATGTAATAGATGTAAATGCTTTCACTGTAAAAGATACAAATGTAGAAGTTTACAAACTAAAACATGAAGGCCCTCTTTTATCATCCCACCCACTTCACCTCCAAAACTAACTTACCTCTATTAAGAGTCCTTCTAGTCTTTTTTCTGTGTATTGGCACATAATACGTATAAATGACATATATACATTTAAACAGGGACATACCATTCTATATGATACAGCCACGTGCTGCACAACAGTGTTCAGGTCAATGGCAGACCACGTAGACGAAGGTGGTCCCATGAGATTCAAATAGAACTAGAAAATTCCTGTCACCTAATGACATCATAATGTGGTGGCCAGTGTAAATTGTAGCACAAGGCACTAGTGTTTTTTGCTTGTCTCAGCCTACTGATGGTCATGCTCTTCACTAGAAATGCCTGGGGTACTCAGCTAGTTCCCAGGGAGCTTCCCACAGACCTCCCCCCCTTCTAAACCAAGGTCAAAACTCAACCCACCCTTGTGTTTCTTATTACAATTGTAAGATGCCCTTCAGCAATAACTACAAGGGCACTTTGAAGAAAAAAAAGTTTATTACAATACCTACAGGTCCTGGGACGTATGAGGAAGTCCAAGAGGTACACACCCAAGTCCTGGGTAGCGAGAGAGTGCCCACAGACATGGGGTTCTGCTTTTACTGGGATGCAGTGTGGAGGCTCAGGATTTCATGGGCTCACTCTTTACTGATGAATTTAAAACATAAGAGCAGAAATGTAAAGCATCCAACATAAAGCTTTCCATGCAGTAGGTATTCAATTAATGTTCCTGAGGTGATTGATTAAACACACTCCCATGAGCACTGGTCTTTAGGAACTCGACACCAGGTACAAAATGCAAATTTAAAACTACAAATTTAATACTTCAAATAAATGAGAGAGAATGACATTTCCAAGCCAGATAAAGTCACACCTTATACTTTTACACTGGCCCAGGAAAATGAAAGTGAACACATTTCCAGGGAAATCCCATCAATAATAATGAAAGAAAAGGTCAGTTTTCCCATCTCAAAAAAAAATTGCTCCCACAGGGTTTCTCCTCTTTCTGGAAGTCACTGACTTTTCTGTAATCATGTTGGAGCAGAAAACAGCAATGACAATGGCTCTCTGGCCACCTGGTAATGATGACTACCTGGTTTAATTCCCCCTCGACTCACGGCAGTCTGTGTGACTGAGGGCAAGTTCTTTAACTTCTCAAAGTGTTTAACCTCTGAGATGGAGCTTTCTCACATACGTTGTTGAAAGATAAACATATTAAACATTTTAAGACTTCAGAACAAAAATTGATTCAAATTGGTCAGCAGCATCCAATCTAGCAAATACAGAGAAGCTCCACGGAGCTGTCCATGAAAGACTTTATAGGCAGAGGGAAGTGGGAATAATGAAGTTACACTAGGCGAAAAAGCAGTTGGTTTTTGCAAGGTGACTTTTCCTTAGGGGATGGTAGGGGTGTGTCAGGCAGATGGCCCACCTACTGCTGGTCAGGCGATTCTTGATTGACAAGTTTAAGGTTCTACTTCTGGGAGAAACCAAACTGTGATTAAGTTAAGTTTCACTTTGATGACGTAGGACTTAACATAAGTGACTCCATTTTGAGACTGTTGCCTAGTTTTTAACAACATGAATGGGAAAAATATGTAACTACTTCATAAAGTTGTGGGGAAGATTCAAGGCAGTGTTCTAAGAGTAAACATCCAGCCCAGAGTAGGCACTCAAAAATTACTTTTGTTTATTTGGGGTAAACAAAAATGGGGGGACCATTTATTCCTATGTACCCTGGTAAGAAAATCAAGTTAAGTTTTTGCCTTTAGCCCTGATTTCCAGAACCCCTCAACCACTCTTGACCACTAAAGAGGTCCAAGATTCCCCATCAAAACTAGAAAGGGTTGCTCTGGCTGGTGTGGCTCAGTGGGTTGAGCGTGGCCCACAAACCAAAAGGTCACCGGTTCAATTCTCAGTCAGGGTGCATGCCTGGGCTATGGGCCAGGTCCCGAGTTGGGGGCGTGTGAGAAGCAACCAACTGATGTTTCTCTCCCTCTCGTTCTCCCTCCCTTCCCTTCCCTCTAAAAAAATAGGTTTTTTAAAAAAAACTAGAAAGTGTTCAGTTAGGAGGGGTCTGGAAGATAAAATATCACAGCAGTGGAATGGGAACAGAGATCTGGCTTGGCCAGGGTAAAGATGGATTTTTCTCTTACTGAAGGGAGAGCTGAACTCTTGAACTACCGGGATGTTTTCCTTTGTTTTGCCTTCCCCTGGATTAGCCAAAAGCAGCAGGCGGATGGATGTCACTGCCCGCTTCCTCCCAGTTGCTTTTACAGACCTACACTTTGAGAGGCCTAATTGTCGGAGTCCTCTTCTCGCTTCCCCACAAGAAGAGAGCTTTGTTCAGCAGTTAAATCAGGCTATCTGAGATGCAAAGCCTTTCCATTTCAAAACAAACTTTGGCCCCCCAAACAGAAGAAATATTGCTTCTTTTTTATTTAGCTGACAATGTTTTCCCCTTCAGAGACTGAGCTGGAGTTTTCCATCTGACAGAGATACTGGTCCAACCACAATGCAAAGCAGAACATGAAGACAGCTGTTCAGATATCTTGCAGTGAATGAACACAAGCAAAGATTGCCTTTGGTTTATCCAAATAACAGCCCCAGCCCTCTCTCTTCTTTTCTTTGGCACTTACTGTATTTCAGACTCATTAAAAGGTAACCCCACCAGCCTCTGGGTGACATGTGCTAGTTGTTTCCATCTCAGGAGGTTTCTTTGGCATCCAGCTTTGCAACACTGATGTATTTTTCTCTGATGTTCTAGAGAGCCCCTGAGGACTTCTCATTGCCACTGTCGAAAGTGGTGCCTGCTCTGAGATTAAAGGACTGTGTTCCGTGATTTAATCTGCATGTAAACTACTTCAGTCCTATCTCTGGAAAATACTGCCCAAGTTTCCTGGTGCAAGTCACTTGGCAAAGTCACCCTCTAAACAGGAGACTCTAGCAGGGTAGACAGCCAACGCCACAAAGCAACCCCGGAGAACCCTTGAGCTGTGGGAAGAAGCAGAAGGCCGAGCCATCCTGGGGAGGCTTTGAGAAGGGGAAAGAGAGGAGTCAGCTTTCAGGAGGGGAAGGAAATGTGTTCTTAGCAGTTAGTAGTAGTGGTTGCACCTGGCAGCTCAGGGCTTTTTTCTCAATGGCACACAGAGCTTCCACACATCCTGTGGCACTGTTTTCTTTCTTTCTCTGCAGGGAAGTAACTCTCACTGAAAAAACAAACAAACTAAATTAGGAGTTAAGTCGGTTTAGTCCCAGCTGCTATTATGCCTGGAATCCCCTCTGTGAGCCTCAGTTTCCTCATCTGTAAAGTGGTAGAGTTGAACTAAAAGACCTGGAAGATTGCAACTTTAGCGATCTAGGATTCCAAGACTAAAAAGCTCATATAATCATTAGTGTAGACAGATAGATACTAATAAAGGAAGGGAGCAAAGGGAATCAGACATTATTAAGCATAATCAACTAGGGAGCATAAGCCTACTTTTCTAGGAAGTTGCAGCATTCCTAGGCACCCCAGGAGATGGCATCATCGCCCCACCAAAGGTATTAACACCCCTAGGCCCCCCTTTGTAGGGAGGAAGGACCACTTTTCAATCTCCCCAGGTACATCTGGTCCATTCACCCAGACTATAGGGGAAGGAATAAACAATAAAGTGGAAATTTCTCGGCTGGGTACATGCCCATTAGAAGCTGAAATGGCACAGGGGAGGTGCTTCCCCTTTGAAACATGGGCTGTAGAAGCCACGACGGCAATCATAGAGGCCTATCAGTCTAGCCTGAAAAAAAAGATCAGATTGATAAAGGACACAGAATCCTGGAAGATCTAGAAAATGGATTAGTTTGGGGGTCAATCTAACACCAGCACACCAAAGCTTGGGAAGTTGATGGGTTAGTTTGAAGAAGTGCCTGATCCTTCCCAAGCCCAACATACTATAATGAGCCTAACAAAGAGCTCCCTCCCTCTCTTTCTCTCTGTCTCTTGGTAACACACTCACCCTGCTTGCTTGTGTGTTCTCTGCCCAAGCAGCCATGCAGGACTGCAGCTGCACAGAATCCAAGCATGGGCCTGGGCACAGCCCACTGGAGCGTGGCTGGGAATGCGGACTAAGGTAGCCAGCTGGTGACAAAGACTGGACTGGACTGAATCAATGGCTCAGAACTTTTTGACCTTGGCCTTTCTACTGGCCTTGATAAAGACTAGACCGGCCTTTTTCCATGGTGGGACGGACAGAGATGAGACACTGGAGCTGAATCCAGGAAAGTCCTTTGTGTTTGCTCCAGCCTTTTCAACATATCTTACCACATCCTCCCACAGGTGGGTCCCCAGAATGCTCTCCTTAAGACCCCATGGAAAAGCCCCGTTTCCACCACAGCATCATGCATGCATTTATGCTTCTCTTTGATAGAAATTAATGTTTTTCCCATTACCTGTAAAATTTCTCCTAGCATTTAGAAAAATCTTGGAGCATAATAGGAATTCCATAAATTCTGAATGAATGAACGAACGAGCAAATGCAAGAACCTGATTTAACCCAGCTCATCTCACTTCCGCACAGCACCATGGTGGTGTGGTGAGAGCCCCCAATTTGCTTTTGTCCTTAACTGCCCTTGTTAGCATCTCAATCCATCCTAATCTTTTGTGAGCTGTGAGTTTAAAAGGCAAAGAATTCTTTGTCCAGATATAATCTGCTTGTCACAGAACAGATTTATTTTTGTGGAAGAAAGCCCAGATGCTTGACTGGGCTAAGATGTGCTTGAGGGTCCAGCTGACCCAGAGTGCCTGCTGAGCACAGCGTTTCCTGGGCACTGTGCCCACGCTGCCAGGCCTGGCCAGGACTGGAGTATAGTTAGTGTCGTTCTAAAAGAGTGAGCAGCCTGATCTCTCCAGAAGTTCCCTTCCACTTTGACCAAACTCATCTTCCCGTGGCCAGTGGTGGTTCAGCTAATTTGCAGGACTGAACACTTTATCTTCACTAAATGGGCTTCACTTAATCTCCTTATGTATGGTGCCTTCTTATGCTCTGATTTGGTGTCATGATCTTTATTTGCCATCTGAGGCCCAGACAGGCCCAAACAGCTGAGTCAAGGCCACACTGCCCCCTCTATGGGCCCAGGAAAGAAAGAGCGAACACAATTAAGTCAGATGCCCTGAAGTTATAAAATGATGAGTAACAATTTGTCTCACACATTCTTCCCACTCCAGCTGAAGAGATGTACAGTGAATTAGAAAAAGAACAGGCCCCAGGAGGAAACCATCCCAGCTCCCAGGAGAAGCAGCTGAGGAAAACCGCCAGCCGCCTGCACCTTCCGAAGGCTCATTTGTGCAAATGAGATCAGCAGGACAGCACCCAAAGGCCAGCCTGTCTAGAGTGGCCAGTCCTGCCTCCATTTCAGAGGGAAGGAAGGGTTTCTCTGAAGCTGCCACGCTGCGTTTGCTTCCCCGTCCTGCTCTTCTCTCTATACTTGCCATCCCTCACTAACTTCATCCACCAGTGCAGTTTGGGATTTAAAAACAAAATAAAAAAGTCTTGGATTGGATTTTCTAAAATTGTGGAGCTGGACAAAAGATGCTAAATTCATTGTCCTGGGACCAGCAGCAGCTCATTTCCAGTCACTATGATGTGGTATTTAAAGGGATCTCTCTCTCTCTCTTTCTTTAATGAGACTCTCTGATGCTCTTGCTTTCTTCTCCACATGACTACCTTGGCCATCTTGGAACTTTAGGAACCTGAGCATCCCTACTGAGTCTATGAGATGGCTGGCTATGAAAGGATGCTCCAAGTCTTAAAACACCTTCTATCTGTGATAATTAGAATTATGGCCCTCGGTGGTGTGGCTCAGTGGATTGAGTACCAGCCTGGGAATCAAAGGGTCACCAGTTGGTTCCCAGTCAGGGCACATGCCTGGGTTGCAGGCCAGGTCCCCAGGAGGGGACGCCTGAGAAGCAACCACACATGGATGTTTCTCTCCCTCTCTTTCTCCCTCCCTTTCCCTCTCTCTAAAAATAAATAAATAAAATAAATAAAATCTTTAAAAAACAACAGAAAGAAAGAAAATATTGAGAATAATGACCTGCATATAACAGGTACTCAACAGAATCTTTCTGGTGGGAATAACCCCCTTCCAAGTCATGCTGTAAAAGGCTCACTGGCATAATTAAAATGAAGCCCTCTAGGCTGGACAGTAACTGAATCTACTGTTTTAAAATAACATGTTTTCAGGGCATTGCAATGAGAGAATACTTCATCTTGCAGGCTCCACCCAAACACCTGAGAGAAATCTTTCACAATTATTTTTTCACTCTTTTTATTTTTGTCAGAAACACTGAATAGAGTTCTGTCTTTTCTTATCCTTGTTATACTACTGATTTAAAGTGAGCGAAGACCAAAAAAAGCCAACTACGTAGATACCTTTTGAGTTTAGTTTTATAATAAAAACTGTTTGAATAACTAACCCTGCTCTTCTCTCAGTCTATCAGTTTAAATATGAATACCACACAGAAGTACCCAGAATATTTGACCTAATATCTGGGCACCCCGCAGACCCATCAAGGTAACACATAAAACTCACCATCACAAGGATGAAGGGAAGACAGTCTGAAGAATTGACACCAAAATTGAGTCTTAAAAGTGTAGTGGGACCTGGTAGAATTTAGAGGGAAAGATTTGTGACCCAGTCAGAGAGAGGAGCATGTAGAGTCTCCAGAATAGGGAATAGGTCTCACTCAGAAAACCACAGAGGTTCGGGTGGTAGAAGTTGGGGTGGAAAAGCCTGAGATCATGATGAGGGGTTGGAAGGAAGCAGAAGGGTCCCTGGTTTGGAGGCTCTGCCTGCCCTGCTAGCGTCCTGTCTGTGTGTGTGTGTGTAACGAAAGACCATTGAAAGGACTTATCATAGGGCTTATCAGATTTCCACTTTTTTAAAAAAGGCCTTAAGGCTTTTTTAGGCTTTAATGCTCCCCAGAACCTTTCTTCCCTTTCAGGCATGCATCTTCTAAACTCTAACATCCCCTTGAGATTGCAGCCAGGGAAGCAATAGGCAGCAGCAGCTTTTCCTGGGCTGACCCCCTAAACCCATCATCTCCAAGACTCCCTTCCTCTGACTTTCCAGTGAACCAAAGCAAGCCTGCCTAGGCTCTCTACTGTTGCTTCTTCTATCCTAAGCTCTTCCTTGTTTCACTGTCCCCAGCTTTAATAAAGGTACTCTCAAAATAAAACAATAAATAAAAGATTTTAAATTATAAAAACAATATCTGTAGACAATGTCTCAAAAGTCAATTAAGTGAGTCTATCATTTTAAGGAAAACAACCAATAGTATTTGTTGGCAATTTCAAGTTTCCACTGAAAAATTAGAATTGTAGACCCTGGCCCAGTAGTTCAGTTGGTTAGAGTACCGTCCCGATACACTGAGGTTGTGGGTTCAGTCCCTGGTGAGGGCACATGCAGAGTCAACCAATGAATGCGTAAATAAAGTGGAATGCATAAATAAGTGAATGTTTTTTCTCTCTCTAAAAATTAATAAATAAAAATGTTTAAAAACCAATTTTAAAAAATTAGGATTATAGAAAACTTTAAGCTGCCACAATAAGATTTATAGATCTCCAAAACTTTAAGAATCTTCTGATGAGATCAGAGGGATATTAATCAATATTTTAAAATGTTGTATTATGAAATGTATCAATATTTGGAAGATCTTCATAACTCAGTGAACTAATATTTTCCAAATGACCTGTTAGATGTTCCCAAATGATGCCCGTGTAAAAAGTCAATTCGAAAAGCAAGATTGACCAAATGAACTTTCATGTAAAAAAGTACAAAACTTTTATGAATATAGTTTCAGATTTGATACCACACCTAATCTTTAAGAAACTAAATTTTGTCCATTTTGGGTTGAGAATCAAAGAAAAAAAGTCACAATTATTTGAAAAAGATATTGACATATTCCTCTCTTTTCAACTACATGTCTGTGTGAGACTGAATTTTCTTCATGTACTTCAGCCAAAGCAGTATATCACAACAGGTTGAAGACAGAATCAGATATGATATGAGAATCTGCCACTACAGAGACTTACAAAAAATATAAATGCTATTCTTCTCACTAGACATTTCCAGTTTTGAAAAGTATAGTTATTTGCTGTGGCTGGTGTGGCTCAGTGGTTGAGTGCTGGCCTGTGAACCAAAGGGCTGTGGGTTTGATTCCCAGTCAGGCACATGCCTGGGTTGCAGGCCAGGTCCCCAGTGGGGGGTGCATGAGAGGCAACCACACATTAATGTTTCTCTCCCTCTCTTTCTCCCTCCCTTCTCCTCTCTAAAAAATAAATAAATAAAATATTTTAAAAGAAGAAAAGTATAGTATTTTGCATAAAATGTTTGTTTATAACGTTATGAGTTTATTTTAAAGTAAAGTGCTAAATAATGTGGGGTTTTTGCAGTTTCCATTTCAGATCCACTAAATATGGACAGATAGACAGAACATGCATAAGCAAAGACTCTTTAGAATCCTTAATAATTTTTAAGAGCACAAGAGTCTTATTTACAAATAGCAAGTCATCATGTTGTACATCCGAAACTAATACAATGTGATATGTCAATTAATATCGCAATTTAAAAAAAAAGAATCTAAATTTTTAGGTTCTTACTTGACTTGGGGGAAAGAAGTGTAAAAGTTTTGAAATCAAGAAGTCTGGAAGGCTACACTAACTTATACTGCTTCAATTGTTCTAAATTTAAAACTATAGGCTTTCACAGAAAGAGGGGAGGAAAGAAATCCCTGGGGTTACAGAACCTGGGTGAATCATTAAAGCAGCTGCTCTTTGTTGGGTGCCCTGGAGGTGTTTCCACCCCAGGGCCAGTGCACTATAGTAAGTGCCTTGGGGTGGGTGAGGGGATTTCCTTGTTTACAAAGCAGAGAAACTATTGTGCCTATAAGCAAACTTTCCAGGCTGTTTTAGAAAGGGTGAGTGTAGAAGCTGAGTATTTGGAAACCTATTCCTCTAAAACCACCTACTCAGGTGCACACATGAGAAAGTCTTTAATGTACTCCAGGAAAAGTTCTCCCAGAAGTTGCTGGTCTTAGGCCCTATGTAGAAATAGTGGGAAGGGGAAAACACAGAACCTTAGAAGCTGGACATCTGGTAAAGAAAGCCTGTTATTCATTGGGACTCAGAGAGCTATCTCTATAGCTCCAAGGACACAAAAACCTACTTGCTAATGAACAATGTGACTCGGTCCCATTCCCGTGGTTGATGATCCATCCAGCATGGTCTTGCTCAGCTGTGTGGCTCTCAGGCTGTCTGACTGCCGGTCTGACAGACCTGGGGCTTTTCCCCAGTCATGGTTGGGCAAAGTCAAGCAGGATCCTTAAGTTCTCCTAGTCTCTGCATCTGCAAAGTAAGGAAAACAATACCTACTTCTCATTAAAGCACCTGGCACACATTTTTTAAGATTTTATTTATTTATTTTTAAAATAATAAAACGAGAAGGGAAGGGAAGGAGAAAGGGAGAGAAACATCAATGTGTGGTTGCCTCTCATGTGCCCCCTACTGGGGACCTGGCCCACAACCCAGACATGTGCCCTGACTGGGAATCAAACCAGCGACCCTTTGGTTCACAGGCTGGCGCTCAATCCACTGAGCCACATCAGCCAGGGCCATTATTAGATTAATGACAACTATTTCAGTGCTTATTCTGCCAGGAACTGACAAAGGATCTTCATTTATAAGATTTAGTTCCCACAAAAAGCCTGAAAAGTAATTATGGTATTTCTTTACTTTTAAGGAGAATTTTTGTCTGCACTTAGCACTTTCAAAATTGAATTTTGTCTTGCATTCAATGTGCATATGGTTTGCCCTGTTTTGTACAAAAGTTAATGAACTGATGATGCATCTTATAATAAAAAGTACAGTATGGAGGCCCTGACCCAGCTCAGTTGGTTAGAGTGTCATTCTGATATGCCAAGGTCGTGGGTTCCATCCCCAGTCAGGGTACGTACAAGAATCAACCAATGAGGACTTCCAGCCAAGATGGAGGCATAGGTAGACACACTATGCCTCCTCGTACAACCAAGAGAAGGACAACAACAAATTTCAAAACAAAAAACAACCAGAACTGACAGAAAATCAAACTGTATGGAAGTCCGACAACCAAGGAGTTAAAGAAGAAACACTCACCCAGACCTGTACGAGGGGTGGAGACAGGCAGCCGGGCAGAGAGGACTCATGGCAAGGCGGTGGCTGGCAGATTGGGCAAGGTATTGGCTGGCGGACCCAGCTGTCCAACACCCACGTACAGATAAATTCGGAGGAACAACTAGGGAGTAAGACAGACCACGCAACCCAGAGCTCCAGTGTGGGGAAATAAAGCCTCAAACCCCTGATTGAAAACACCTGTTGGGGGTTGAGGCAGCAGCGAGAGAAACTCCCAGCCTCACAGGAGAGTTCACTGGAAAGATCCACAGGTCCTAGAACATACACAAGCCCTCCCACCCAGGAATGAGCACCAGAAGGGCCCAATTTGACTGTGGGTAGCAGGGGAAGTGACTGGAAAACGGGCAGAGAGCAGAGCAAGTGACATTGTTCCCTCTCGGACCCCTCCCTGACGTACAGCATCACAATGCAGCAACGTGGTTGCCCCACCTTGCTGAACACCTAAGGCTCTGTCCCTTACTACATAACAGGTGTGCCAAGACAAAAAAAAAAAAATGGTCCAAATGAAAGAACAGATCAAAGCTCAAGAAAAAAATACAACTAAACAACGAAGAGATAACCAACCTATGAGATGCACAGTTCAAAACACTGGTAATCAGGATGCTCACGGAACTGGTTGAATTTGGTCGCAAATTCCATGAACAAATGAAGGCTACGCTAAGTGAAATGAAGGAAAATGTACAGGGAACCAACACTGATGGGAAGAAAACCAGGATTCAAATCAATGGTGTGGACCAGAAGGAGGAAAGAAACATTCAACCAGAACACAATGAAGAAACAAGAATTCAAAAAAATGAGCAGAGGCTTAGAAACCTCCAGGACATCTTTAAACGTTCCAACATCCAAATCATAGGGGTGCCAGAAGGAGAAGAGGAAGAGAAAGAAATTGAAAACTTATTTGAACAAATAATGAAGGAGAATTTCCCCAAACTGGCAAAGGAAATAGACTTCCAGGGAGTCCGGGAAGCCCAGAGTCCCAAAGAAATTGGACCCAAGGAGGAACATACCAAGGCACATCATAATTACATTACCCAAGATTAAAGATAAGGAGAGAATCTTAAAAGCAGCAAGAGAAAAGGAGACAGTAAGCTACAAAGGAGTTCCCATTAGACTATCAGCTGATTTCTCAAAAGAAACCTTGCAGTCAAGAAGGGGCTGGAAAGAAGTATTCCAAGTCATAAAAGTCAAGAACCTACATCCAAAATTACTCTATCCAGCAAAGCTATCATTTAGAATGGAAGGGCAGATAAAGTGCTTCCCAGATAAGGTCAAGTTCAAGGAGTTCATCATCACCAAGCCCTTATTATATGAAATGTTAAAGGGACTTATCTAAGAAAAAGAAGATCAAAAATATGAAAAGTAAAATGACAACAAACTCACAGTTATTAACAACCGAACCTAAAACAAAAACAAAAATAAAAACAAAGCAAACAACTAGAACAGGAACAGAATCACAGAAATGGAGATCACACAGAGGGTTATCATCAAGGGAATGGGTGGGGAGAGAGAGGTAAAAAGTACAGGGAATAAGAAGAATAAATGGTAGGTAGAAGATAGACAGGGGGAGGTTAAGAATAGTATAGCAAATGTAGAAGCCAAAGAACTTATATATATGACCCATGGACATGAACTAAGATGGGGGGAATGTGAGTGGGAGGTGGTGATCAGGGCAGAGGGGAATAAAGTGGGGAAAATGGGACAACTGTAATAGCACAATCAATAAAATATATTTTAAAATAAAATAAAAAAAATCAACCAATGAGTGCACAAATAAGTGGAACAACAAATCAATGTCTCTCTAAAAAACAAACTAATACAGTATGAATTTCCCTGTTTTCTGAATGGAGAACAAGTTAAAAAATACTAAGGTCCTTGTCTAAGTCCACACATTTGGAATGTGGTGGGACAGAGAGGTGAACCGTGGACTGTCCATCTCCAAAGCCTGGGGTTGTCTCACTAACCCTTCACAACAGGCTGGGGCCGCCCACTTCCCCAGCCCCTGGATTCTACCACACAGCCAGGACTTACGGAAAAGCAGCTAGTCTCGCTCACGCCTGGTGTGCCTGCTCTTTCTCTCCTTGGTTCACTAAATTTGTCAGAATATCTCAGTGAGACATCTTTTACTCAATTAATCCAGCATATCTGAGGCAGGGTTCCCCTGACGCCTGCAGCATACGTTTAGGCCTCGAAGAACTGAACACAGACAGCTTGCATTGAGCATTTACAGGCAATGCAATGTTATAAAATACTTCACACATGACAGGCACTTCTCCACTGTGCCCACCCTCATCCCCACCACCATCAGGTTCCTTTCTAACAGCCCACCAACCCAGCCTGCCGCTGATCTTCGTTTTACCCTATACATGGCATCCTATGTGGCTAATGATCCCTGTGTGTGCCAAGGAGGTGAGGCTTCTGCCACTGACACCCACACTATAAAACATATCTAGACCTCTCTCAGACAGTGAGCAAAGGGTTCTCTTTAGTCCCAAGTGGCCAGAGGACCATGTCTTGAGAGGGTTCCTTCAGAATCATCTTAAAAGTACGTCAGAACCTGTAGGGTGAGACCAGTGTCCACAGACTCCCCGGGCCGTCAGCACGCTGACTGTGAGGGCCTGCTCGCTCTCCGTGGGAACCAAAGCCAACGCCACCCATGGTGTGCTGAAGAACGGGAGCTCAGAATCAAGTACATAAAACAGCCTTCAGGACTTCCCTCCACCGAACCTGTTGTTTTCTCTGTATTCTTTAAAGCATCAGAAAAGTTTGTGGTAAAGATGAAAAAAAGAGCCTTTGATCTGGTATCTAGAAAAATGTCTGTGTTTTTCTTCTCGCTTTTGATGTGTTTCCAACGCATATTTTAGGATAATGAGGGGGGGTGTCAGATTTGTTGCAAATATTTCTGAACAGTTTTTTCCTTTTGCTTATGATTTTTTATGACCTTGAACTTAAAATACTTACACTGTGGAATCTCAGCATTTCCTCCGTAGTTTTTCTTATTGCTTTTAAGCTTGGTCTCTGTCCATCAAAAAAATTAGACATTCACCAGGATGTTCTCTTTAATTAGCAGTTTGATTAACACCCACACGTCAAGATAGATGGTGCAATGATCTCATTAGCTTTTTCTTCCCAAACAGTTAACCAATCCTTGTGGCGGTACTGTTTTCTACATAATTCCAAGTTAAAATACTGATGCCTTGGCTGGTGTTGCCCACTGGGTTGAGCACTGGCCACGAACCAAAAAGCTGCGGCTTCCATTCCCAGTCAGAGCACACGCCTGGGTTGCGGGCCAGACCCCCAGTTTAGGGCGTCCGAGAGGCAGTTGATTGCTGTTTCCCTTGTACATTGATGTTTCTCCTCCTTCTCTCTCCTTTCTCTTCTAAAAAAAATTAAACACCTTAACTGTGCTGGTGAGAAAAGCAGAATATGAGCCCAGGGCAAAGATGAGAGAATCAGTGGGCTGGAGGCTCCTCCCTGCCACGGTGGCCGGCAGGTGGGGAGCACTGGGTGAGGAATGCAGGCCCGGCCCAGCAGCACTGCTTGTGTGAGAGCTGCTGCTGTTGGAAGGGGCTGGGGAAGGGGAATGGAAGGAAGGGAATGAAAACTGATGAGCATACTGCGCACTGTGATGGGGGGCACACGTCAGCACCCACATTTTCAAAACCCACAGAGCTGTACAGCAGAGTCACCCCTAGTGAAAACCATGGGTTCCAATGAACAGTCGCGTACCAGTACTGGCTCACCAGCTGTTACCAAATGCACCGCACGAGGGAAATTTGTTAATAAGGGAGACTGACTACAGGGACGAGAGGAGGGCATACAGGAACTCTACAGTAGCTGCTCTTTCCCATCAACCTGAAACTGCTAGAACGTCCACTAATTTTTTCTTCAAGCTGACACATCTTATTGTTTCCCAAATGCCGGAACTAGGTGATTGGCATCTGCAAGTCCTGTTTAAAGGAAGGGGGTGGAGAGGTAGATAACAGCCAAGGAGTGAAACCGGGTACACTGACCGCAGGTGTCAAAGACTCTCCCCCACAAAAAGGACCAGAGGGGCACTTCAGTGTATTTCAATCAGGTATTTTATTGTTCTGGCAACTGCAAAATATACAAATTTCCGAAAGGCAGCCCCTGTTTGAAAGCTGGCACAGCTTCACCCCAGGTGATTAATACACATATACAGAATGCAGAGAAGTTGGAGGTCACACACAGAAGGCCCCAAACCAAACAACGAACCAGAAACCCAATCTAAAAAGCTTTCTGCTTTCAGGCTCCCTTATGCACATTAAATAAATAAATAGCACATATGCTATCAAAATAATAAAAAAATAAATTTCAAGTATTACAAACGAAATCATCATTGGTGTGGTTCAAACAGTTCTTCCCCTCCCCCTAAAGAGTTTCGTCCATGGTCTCAGGACAGAAAAAGGAGAGGGGCATACCGACCCCAAAACAAACACACAAAGACAAGAGCATGGGTCCCAGATGTTCTTCAGGAGGCGGAGAGTGAGAGGCAAGAAAGGAGCAGTCCTCACGACTGCAGCTGTACCCAGCACCTCCTGGGGTCAGGCCACCGGCTTCCAGCTCAGCAGCGTCCTCCTCTCTCCGATGCGCCCCTCCCCGTCCATTTACGTCGGACTCCCCACCTTGGCCCTTACAAACCACGTCCTGTGGTAGGCAACGCTCCATTGCAGTCTGTACTGACTTCAGGCTGTCAGAGGCGAGGGGAAGCACCTTCACACAGCTCCACTCGAATCGTTAAGAGTCAAGAATCAGAGTTAGCGCTGACACCCAGAGAGAGTCCAGGAGGTGGGACATAATTAAGTCATTCTCAGGAGCAGAACTGCAGGGCCCCCCGTCCCCCGTCTAAATGTATGACCAACCTACAAATATACACTTGAGTCACCTAGACTCCAGACAATGGGAAAGAGGGGAAATAATCCAAGTCTTCAGTGGCACAGAATGTACATACAGACCTCCTCTCCGGCAGATTGCCAAGTGAGGGGGTCAGGGCTTGAGTGATTTGGTGTGAAAACCTCAAACTTGATTGTATGGTATTTGAAGCATGGCCCATGTAATCCCAACCAGAGAAATGTACATTCTCTAGGAGATCCTCTCAAACAAAACAAAAACAAGAACAGCTCTTCTCTCCACTTCCAGCTCCAGCTGTCCAAGCCTGCCCGCCCCGACGCTCAGCTCTTTTGTGGGCCAAGAGGGGGACAAGGATGCCAGGCTCAAAAGCAAGGGCAGAGGAAAGAGACCTTTGGCACCAGCTTTTGGAAAGATTCTCAAAGGGTTATTTGGACAAATGCTGAATCTCCAAATTGTTTCTTCTGGGCCTCAGGACACCCCCTTCCCCCTCTCCCCCCCCAGGACCTGGAGGCAACAAGGAGAAACCAGCCGGTAGAAACTACAGGTGCTGAGCATCACATGTCTCCAAACCCGTGCTTTGAATGGACACGACATTCCCCAAGGAACTCAACACCATGCCAGGCCCACAGCAGGTACTCCGTGAAAACATGCGACAGCTTAGTTGGGGGACACCACGAACAGCCTCTTGGAGGAAGTGGCCTGGAGTGAGGGCCACTGTCCCCATCTGGAAAATAAGGGAGGTGAAGGACATCCTGAAGGAAGGAGGCCGGATCCTCGTTCTCCCGCGCGCCGTCTCCCAGAATCCTCCTTCTCCCATAGCCGTCTCCCAGGATCCTCCTTCTCTGGCACGCTGTCTCCCAGGATCCTCCTCCTCCCGCAGCCGTCTCCCAGGATCCTCCTTCTCCTGCATGCTGTCTCCCGGTTCGATCTGAGTGCTGGCCCCAGCAGGCCACCCGGGATCCCTTTGAGATCCTCATCTCATGGGTATGGCCCAACTCCCCACATTCTTTCACAGCTCGGGCCCCCGGGGTACAAAACCCAAACATCTAAGTTCCTGAAGAGGTGTGAGTTTCAGGTCACATGTTCTGCCAGAAAAAAAGGAGCAAAAGCAAGCAGCCCCAGGAAAGCCACTTTTCAGGGGCCTCTGATCCAGGCCTAAGAGTAGAGGGACCACATAGCTCCCTTGGAAGGTACTGTTTCCTCTTGCTGACACAGCCAGATAGTCCTTCAACATCTTCAGAGGCCAAGCACAGACCTGGGAAGGTGTGTGGACATGCAGAGGGCCACTGCTTAGCTGACCAGCAAGCCCAGCTCAGGGACTTCTGCCTGCACCTCCAGACAGGCTCTCCCAGCCAGCCGCATCCCAGCATCCTTTCTTCCCAACGTCCCAGGCCAAGATGCGCGAACAAGCCTTGTGAAAGTTTTCAACATCCCTGAACCTTCAGCAGCTGGGGGCTAGGCCCCTTTAATTTTAGGATTCTGGGACCAGTGTCACTTCCCCAGCTGGGAACATTCCAGGCCAAGATCACAAAAATGAAACAAAATAAAGCAGCAGAGGCATCCCACATCCCCTCCTGAGGGCCTTCTCTCACCTCCTCCACTGCTCACTGTCCTCACCGAGCCTTGTAGAGCCATTGAGACCACTCGGCCCTGGACAGTGGGGAGAGCCGGGGTGGGGGTGGCCGCAGCTGGATGTGGAAGCATGGACTCTGCGCACACACGAGAAAGGCATGCTGGGGTCTCGGCCACCCCAATGCTGTGGGGGGCATGGGTTCACTCTGACCAACAGACCCCTCTTCTATGCCACCCCGCCCCATTCCGGGAAAAGTCCTTGGAACCGTTGGCCTCAGGTGGATGGAAGAGCCCCTACCTAAGCTGCAGGAAAGGAAATGGAATGGAACCGACAGGTCTGCCTCAGTGCGTCCCGGAGGAGTCGACGCTGCTCTGGGAGCCATTCATGTTCTGTTTTCAGGAGAAAAGAGGGTAGAGAAGAGGCATTACTATTATTGTTGACTAGGTTTCTAAAGCAAAAGACTAAAGCCATGCAATTGAGACTTCACCTTCCCTCTCCCCAGACAAAAAGCAGTGAGTGTATTAACCAAACTGTTGGCAGCTGCCCAGGGAGGCCCTAGGAGCATGTGGGGGTTAAGGCCAGAGCCACATGGAAGAAGGGCCTTGTGGCAGAGGCCTGGCATCTGCCTACCAGAGGCAGGAAGGAGGGTGGAGATGGCGGGCAGCTCGGTAGGTCAGAGCTGTTGTGGGGAGCAATGAGGTCAGCACCTAAGAGACCCGCAGCTCACAGCCCTTGAGAGTCCAGGGAAGTCTTGCTGGCCACGCCTGGGGGCCTCTAAAGAAGCATAAGGACTCTCCCCTCAACTTGGCTCAAGCAGAGCCGCACACCTCGCCCCTTGGGATCCAGGTTCTGGGAACGGGCTCAGTGCCAGAACACAGGTGCTGCGAGCTGGCTGAACATGGCGAGGAGCACTCAGGCAAGGGAGCCAGGCAGAGAGGACACTGTCACTAAAGCTCTCTTCCCATTCTAGTAAGGGCAATCCTAGCCAGAGCCTCACCCACTAAAAAACGTTTTTTCAGTCGGTTGGGGACAGAGGATGACTGCCACCACACAGCAGCAGCCCCTTTACCTAACCCCCTTAATTTACCTGCAAAAAGGGAAAACTTTTCAAAAAATGTTCTCTCCCATCCTAAGTGTCTACATACAGTGAGACTGTCTTAAAGGGGTCCAAGGAGAGAGTGGAACCCCGACAGACAGATATGCAAAGATCCCCTCCCCTCCCCTCCTCTCCCCTCCCCTCCCCTCCCCTCCCATGCAGAACCAAGGGCCCTGGTGCAGAAATCCCTACAGGAGAGAACCCCGGGCTTGCAGCACTGAAGCCTAGATCTGAACCTGCTCTCAGCCAGACTCAGCAGCCCAGGTGACCTGACCCTCCAACCACAAGTATGTCAAACAGCCTCTGGGGCTGGGGGTATCTGCTGGGGAAGGCCCTGTCGCCTTGCAACCAGAGAGGACCCAGCCGACTTGTGGGATCAGAGAGTGAGATGCTGCCGTGTCCCCTGCCCGGCTAGCTCCAACCCGCCCTCGTGCATGGCAAGCCCAAGGCTCTGAGCACCCACAAAGGACGGCAATGATACAATGACGCTGGGGGTTGCAGGCACAGGCTATGTCAAACCATTCACTCATGGTGTCCCTGGCTCAGGATACATGGAGGGAAAGGAGGAAGCAAGAGAGGGGACCTCAAGACAATGATGCTGCTCTTAAAAATCACAAGTTCTCCGGCACGAGGAATATGAATCACGTACTTTACAATGGGCAGTCTTCACACAGAACGAGACGCCCTGCCGGGCAGAGATGCCATGACTCAGAGATGCAGAGGGCACAGAGAGGGGCATGCACCGAGCCATTTACCTTTCCAAGGTTAATAAGGAGAAAACTTTGAGAAAATGTGACAGACAGTTCGTCTTTCAAGCATAGATGGGGGCAAAGGAAGAAACATGTTGGAAAAGAAAAACAAAACAAAACATCTTTAGTAGTATTTTGTTCTTAGTGTGCATTTGAAATTTCAAAATCAAGGATGCATGGTGAGTGGTTGGCCCCAAGCACTGACAGAGCCCTCAGGCAGGGACTGCAGGGCACAGCGTCCGGCTAGGCTGTCTCGTCCGCTTCCCCGGGAAACCACCCTCACTGTCATTCTCAAGCCACATTCCCTAAGATCCCAGGTGCTCCCCTGCTTCCCATTCTCTTGATGCTTCTGTTCCTCATGAGAAGAAAGCCCACTGGCCTGTGTGGAAGGAACAGGAGGGCATCGAAATGCAGAGTGGAATGCAAACCAGAGCGCGGGGCAGAGCCACCAAAGCACAGGGCACCGTCTCTCCCATGAGAGCAGCTACCAGCCCCCGAGCACTGACTACATGCCAGAGATTCTGTAATTGTACATTATCAAAACACCTCGTAACATTCCTGGCTCCATTTCACAGATGAGGGAGTTGGAGTCCTAGAAGGGCACTCCCTTGCCCAGAGTTCCAAGGAGAGGGGGTAGTAGAGCCGAGATCCAAACCTGGCTCAGTGCGACTTCAATAATACATTTTGGGGTCTGCGGCCCCAGACATGGGCTCGATCTCCCAGGCTGGGCTGGGTGCTGAGACCCCAGGGAGTGCTCCCCTCCCCAGCAGGAAGAGTTCTTTCCTGGCAACAGCAGGCCATGGGTTGAAAGAAGAAATACACAGACCCACAGGTCTGCTACTACGCCTAACGACTGAATTTCATGGACATGCCCACATTAGGTAAACACACCTCAGCCTCGAGAAGCTGCTACAGGGAGAGGCTGCAAGATGCAAACGTAAGCCAAGCAGCTCTGGGCAGCTCCACAGGCTGCAAACGTCAGATGCCCGGGACAGGGGCAGGTGAACAGTAGCATCTTGGCTGTTCCCAAACGCCAGCCCAGAGAAAGCAGCCAACCTTCAGGACCGGGGGGCCTGGTTAAGTTGTGGTTCTGACACTCGACTGCCAGGACAACCATGGCGAGTGGCTTAACCTCAGCCCCCGTCTAGTAAACGGGAATAGTGTCTGCCCTGCAAGTGTCCTGGGGTTATTTTAAGAATCAGAGATAGGAGACGTGCGCAAGCCTGTTTCCCGTGAGCTGTAGAGCATGAGGAAGTGTATTTCACTACAGGTGTTGCCCCTCATCTCAGCTCGATGCCAAACGACTGTTTTCCCAGAACAAGCCAAGCTTTTAGGCTTATCAGGCTGAACTCTCAAGCCCTCTCCTCACCTGTGAGATCTGAGTGGTTGGGAAGGGTGGTATTTCGTGGCGGCTGTTACTGTGACAGCGATAAAGAGGCCTCACTCCCTTCTGCAGTTGGAACCACCAGAGCAATGGAAACGTGCTGGCCGAAGCTTAACCAGAACTTTCTGCACAGAGCTCTGGCTGCAGGCCAGGGGAAACCAAGTGGGTCTGGCTCAAAAGCTGCTCCCAATCCTGAACATGGCCGCTAAGGCTGAGCAGGTTCCCATACAGGACACCCTGATCCGATCGAGAGCAACAGTTTCCAAACAGACCTCTCCGGAATGCAGGGGTCCTGGAGCCCAGAACTGGGGGTGTGGGGGTCCCTGCCAGGAAAAGAGGGAGAGACTGCAGAGTCTCTCCATTTGTTTTGCAGATTAGGCTCCGGGTAAATTTTCCTGTCAAAACAAAAGGTCTCTCCAGGGGAGACACGGAACTTAAAACACAATGGTAGCTGAGGTAACACCTGGCTTACCACCAAAATGTGAGGCTAGAGGGACAAATGAGATTAATACTAACAGTAACCCAGGACCCCCAGAGGGAGCGAGGAGGAGCCAGGGGCAGCAGTGGCAGCTTCAGGACACAGAGAAAACAGCCAGGCCATAACTACTTCTTGTGTCCTTTGCTAACAATTCATGAGTCCCCTTTTCCCTCCTCCCATGCCCATCTTCCTCCTTCAGATTCCACAAAAACTGCCATTATCCTCAACACGTTAACAGGCAGGAGGGCAAACTGGCAAGCAAGGAGAAAGAGGTGCTAGCAGCAAAATCATTCAGAGAAAAATACTTACAAACAGGCTTTCCCTAGCAAAGGCTGCAGAGAGAAAAGGTGGAGAGAGAGAGGTCAGTAGGGGCACCGGGTATGTGGTCCAAGTCACACGGAATCAGGACATCCTCTGCTGGGACCCTCCCAGCCTGGCCCAGCTTCCAGGCTCCCTGAGGATTCCGCTCAGCCACCCCGGAGGACTGTCCTGTCAGAGTGCTGGGGAGGCCCTGCCATGCGTCCTCTGGGACCCAGGACAGTGCAGCCCCACACCCCACTGAACCCAGCCCAGGCCGGAAACCCCAAATGTGGCTAACGGTGGCCTCTAAACTTCCAACTAGGACCCCACGGTTCACACCAAAACAGTGTCACAGACACACCACGCAGAACCTCAGTTCTGTTTCCATAGAAACACCTCTGATCTTAGACCTGAGAGGAGCACTAAGCAGACGTCTCCAAATTCCACCCCTCATTTTAAAAGATAAGGAGACTGAAGGCTCAGGAGGGAGGTAGGTAGCCTGACAATAAAGTCCTACAGCCGGTGCCAGGGGCAGACCACCCTGTGCTCACGCTCAGCACTCACTCCCGCATTCGACCTGCTTTGGCAGCAGATGCTCCTCCCTGATCCCACAGACAGGAGAAATGAGGCCCGAAGAGGCTCGGTGGCCTGCCCGAGGCTGCACAGCACCTGCCCCCACCTCACGTTTCCGGACACCACAGGATTTAAATGAGCTTCAGGAGAAATATGGACAAAGTTTGCGGGCCTCTGCATGCAGCTCATAAACAAATCCAATTTGAAATTTAGCTGTCTCATTCGTCAGAGACCAGGCCTCCTGGGTGGAGGTGGGGGGACACCCCTGGGAGGGACCCAAACTTGTGCCCAGAGTCTTCTATGTCTCACTGACTCTTGGCTGTCATTGAAGGAAAAAATGGTTTTCTAAGAACAAATCTCAATGCCCAATAGCCAGGATCTTTCAGCCTTTAACGTCCATAGAGAATAAGTGAAATATAGTTGGTTTTCAGTCTTTTACCACCTGCTAAAGGAACTACACTGCGTGAGGAAGTGGCTATTTCTGGACCACCCAGCTCTGCAAGGCGGGCTGCCCGGATTCTGCCCAGGCCACCCTGGGCTCCGGGTTCCAGGTGGCGACACTCTCCACGGGCACCCTTCGACTACAGCTTTTCTGCAATGGGGAGCCACGGCAAGAAAGGAAGGAAAACCACGCAGTCAAGGGCCTGGGACAGAAAAGACAACCTCAGGCCACACGGAAGCCCATGGCCCAGAGCTGCATGGAGACTGACTTCCGAACCAGGGGCTGCCTTCAACCTCTCTTGAGAAAAACCTATTCATGAATGTGAATGGGACAAAGACACTTCGCCATTTCTTCTGCTCTGCCCAGTCCTGCCCAGTGAAGGTCACCTCCTCAGAAAGCAGGTGTGCACACTCACAGCCATGGTCAGGAAGGACCTGCCTGTGGACCTCCAGGATGTCACAAACTTCCGAGGCTATCCCCGTGCTCTGTCCCTCCACCACCCACGCGGACAGGAGACACACTCAAGGAAGGAAACGGGGGGTAACGCACTTGTCCGGGCAGCTGTGCGGGCACCTCCGGGGGCAGGCAGTTGGGCAGGGCAGCGGAGGTAGAGGCCACATGCTCCTCAAAGCTGTTGATGCGAGGCTTTTTGGTGGGCTCGGGGCTGGCTAGTGGGGTGACACTATTGCGTCTCATGAGTGGGTTAGGTCCCTTCTTTGCGTCCTAAGCAAGACAAAGACAAAAGAGAGAAGGCGACAGTTATGTGGAGAGGGAAGGTAAATAAGCCAAAAAAAGGAAAAATCAAAACCAAATACAACACAAGGTTCTCTGCTTCAGGATTTTGCTGATGCGGCGAGACCGACCCAGGTGAATGGCCCCGGGGCCCCGGGGTTGCCTCTTTGTCTCCCATCTCCCAGTCGGCAAGATCATGGGACCATCTCTTCCCAAGCTCCTTTTCCAGATCATTCCGAGACACCCACCCATATAAACACGACATTCACAAAGCAGGTGAAGCAAGAACAGCAGGACCAGTTCTGCACAGTCATTCAATGACAGCAGATACCAAGGCGGGAGAAGAGAACCTTGATGCCATCCTCCAAGAAGGGGAGCAGAGGGTAGAGAGACCTGGGCGTGAGACTCAGGTTACCACTAAGGGGACAGGACAGCAGGAGGGCAGGGGCAGAGGTGTCAGTTCCGGACCCCTGCATGCTGCCCACGAGCCAGGATCTGCAGAGCAGACGTGGAACGGCTCCTGCGTCCCATAACTGTGTCCCGGCTTTGGACCAGAAAGGCAGGTTTCAAAGCCAGCCAAGAGACTGAAGACACCGAAGACCCGAGGGAGGCAGAAACGGCCAAAACTAGTCTTCTGACCAAGTGCCAACACAACTGTAGCGATCCCCATGGCCTGTCACTGTAGCTCATGACCCAGGAGCCTGAGTGGGGGTCTGTCTCCACCGAGTCCCTGTCCCGGTTCTGCACAATACAGTGTTCAGGGACCATCAGAGCCCAGTTCAGCTGAACCCCACTGCTGGGGGTCAGGCTGGGAGGCTGCTCCTCCCAGAACCAGAGGAAATGTAGCATCTGTCAACCACCCACATTCAAGAGGGGGCATCACAGAGCCCAGGGACACCATCCTCCAGCCAGGCAACTGCCGGTGAAGGCCAGGATTTCAATGCCAAAATCTTCTGGAAAGCTCCCTGGAAACAGGAAAGTCCCCTGCACTAATGGGAATGTCATACTCGGTGTACATGGAAGTGTCGGACCGATGCTGGCAAAGCGCTGCATTTCCAGTCGGTATAAAGTAATTTCAACTTTTCTCCATAGCACCCGCCGGGTCAGAAATCGGCTTTGCCCTTGGGAGAGCCAGCCAGGCTGACCTCTGGGGGAAATCCGATGCCACCAGGCACTGGGGTCTCCTGAAACACTTTCCACCCACTAACCCTCTAATTTCCAAATCATATGTTTCTCCACTTCCACTTCCTTCCGCACAATTATCATTTCTCGGTCATTCTGTTCTTAAGCACAGAGAGATGACTGAGCAGATTTACTGGTCCTGTTTCAACCCGTAACTCTGGAACTAGAAAGTAGTTTTAGGTGCCCCAAAGGAAAAGGCAACAATATCTTGCTGTGGTTCCATTTAAGAGCAGAATGTGTCTTCCTCTTTAATGCTCACTTCTCGGGTCAAGTGGAAATAAGGGAAGAAAGCATGGAAAGAGAAAAAAGACACCAAGAAGCCACAAGAAAGACAGGGCAGGAGCACTCAGAGGCTGAGAAAAGGGAGGGGAGAGAGTCACCCAGGCCCTCCGAGTCCCAGCAGACCAGCTCAGGGAGGACCCACTGGAAGACAGACAGACGTCAGCACTGACAGGCAACACCACACTGGGTGCTTCCCAAGAGCTCACACGCACTGGTCTCGCCACTCGACAGTCCTCGGGGTGGAGAACAGGGTGGAGGTGCTGAAAGGCCAGAGGCACGACACTTCCACTCACCTCTGACCTCTCCCGGTGTGTGTTCACTGACTCCACATTCAGGTAGATGGACTCTACACGGCAACCTGGGCAGGGGAGAGAGAGCACAGCTCCTGGTTAAAGGGGACGGGCCACTTATAGCCCCACCGCCACTGAAGCCACGACCCCAGGGAGCAGATCTCACGTGGCCTGGCTGCGTCCCCATACTCACCGTAAGCGACTGGAGTCAGTTTCAGGACGGTGTGAAGGGGGCATTTCAGGTAAGGCATCTCCTCTGAAAAAGAGAGAAACAGCCCCACAATGCGATACGAGACTCGAGGATGGACATTCCCGGGTCCCCAGTGAGAGAGCCGCCAGGTTGGAACCTCGGGGGCCCGGCCGGCCAGGGGGGTCTCCCCGGGCCCCCCACCCCTCACTCTAGGCAGATGGCTCACTTCTCGGATCAAGTAGAAATAGGGGAAGAACACCTAGCCCAAAAAACACCTAGCCCAAAGAACAAAATCAAAACAAACCCCAAACCCTCTCTCACAGAATGAGTTACAGTTAAAAAGAAAAAAGAGTCATTCCCCAAAAAACTTAGGTGGTCAAGATTCAGCTGAACCTCAGGCAGACTCAGACTCAAACTTTAACTTCGAGCATTCTGGGCAGTTGTTCCCTAGAGGTGGGCTGAAGAGAAGAGCTGTCCCTCCCAAAGCCCCTGAGGTGTGAGTGGACAAGGCCTTCAGGAGGCTGTTTCGTGGAGCTGCTGGCCCACCGTGCCTCACGTGGTGCCGGGAAGAGTTTCACGGGGATTGACAAGCAAGGGCTGGGCCTAAGGGCCCTCAGCAGCACAACAGACAACCTGTGTGGATTGGGTAAGGAAGGATGAGACCCAAAGCTACCCACATTCAGAGGCTGGCTCCCCTCCCTCCTCTCAGGGACCGCACCTAGCTCCCAAGCCCACCCCACCCAGCAAGTTTTGGGGGAGGGAGGCACCTGCACTCTTATCCAGGAAGTAGGCCAAAAGGCAACGCAGGACAGCCTGGTGGCAGATGACCAGCACGTTCTCCTGCCGCTCCAGCTCCATGATCACAGGCTCCAGGCGCTGCACCAGGTCCTGGTAGGACTGCAAGACAGAGGGACAGGCACTGTGTTGTGGCAGCACACATAGGAAGGCGGCAGCTTGCCACCCCAGCCACCCCTCATTATAAACTAGAGAACACGCCATCAATCAGTCAATCAGTCAAGATCCAGGGGTGCTCTGGAACCACAGCCCTGTGGGCACTGGGGAAGCCACCTCAACTGGGCCCTCAGAAAGGGGTTCATCGCGTGTCGGTGAGGAGGTGGAGAGGTGACCCTGAGAGGACGTAGTCTGTGTCCTCCGTCTCTCGCTGCTCCTTCCCTCTCCTGACCTTCCACACGAGAGGGCAAGGGAAGGAGGTCCGGGCACGGAGCGACGTGATGAACCCTGACAACGTCGAACCAAGTGACGAGCAAGGCACAGAAGCCCCCATATTGCACAGCTCCATTTACATAAAAAGCCCAGAACAGGCATTTCCACAGAAAGGAGGTTCGTGGTTGGCAGAGGAGGGAGAACTGGGACTGACAGCTGACGGGTCAGGGTTCCTTTCTGGATTGATGGAATGTTCTAGAATTAGTGATAATGGCTGCATGGTACTGTGAATATAGTAAAAGCCACTGGATTATATACTTCAAAATGGTTAAAATGGTGAATTTTGTACTATGTGAGTTTTATGTCAATAAAAATAAGTTGAAAAACAAGGGGTAGGCCTATGATTTTTAAGGCCACCAAGCTCCCATTTACAATGGTCTCTCTGCTGTCCCCCTTCCTTCTCTTACTAACCAGGTCTCAGGGAACAAGGGCCAGGGTGATACAAAAGGACATCACCTTGAGCTATGGGGGAACTGAGACATGACAGGCCACAGACAGGAAGGATTCCCACTAAGTGTCACCATGCCGAGGCCTGCAGGGGACCCCAGAGTTTCACCTGCATTCCAGACTCTCTGTCCAGGGCCTAAGCAGCTGCTCGCTCAGCCAAAGTGAGTTACAAACGGCCTTTGGGAATGCCCTCCATCAGTGTCAATCCAGCCAGCACAAGTGGCTTGAGATGACGTGTCTGCCATCTCTCACGCAGCCAAGGGGAGAACCCTGGCGTCTGGTGAATAACCACCCACAACTGCTGTTCTCGCTCACACTGTTCTGTGTGTTGTGAGAGAGACACACCCCTCACTGCTGCTCATAGGAAATACAAGTACACCGCTCTCGGAGCTGGTCACGAGGCTCAGCTTAGGAAGACCCGACTCAAAGGTGAAAGTGCCAGGAGCATCGGAACGAGTGCAGGGCTCCCTGTGCACCATCCGTTGCTAGTACCTGTCCACCTGGGTGTCCAGCAGCCCTCTCCTGGCCTAGCCCGACACCCAGCCTCTGAAGGACCATCACACGCTCCCCCCGCCACAGCACACAGCAGCCACAGCTGGCCGTCCTCTGCCAAAGGGACACCGGACCCTGGGTGGAAAGGGGAGCAGCACCAGCACACGCACCTCCCCAGTGGGGTACCGGTAGTAGTACTTGTCCTGCTCACGCAGAGCGTACTCCTCGGGGTAGGTGTCCTTTATCTCCTCGTAGGTCATCTCCTCACAGACACCCTGGAGAAAACACCAAAGGTCACTTGTGGGAACAAGCCCGAAGGGCCAACTCGAATTGGTCAACATAGCACAGGTCTGAAACGGCTCTCAGGATTTCTAGCAGATACGGCTGGAAGAGGCTTCCCTGCACTGTCGCCCCCACCCCCACGGCCACAGCCAGACCCGGGACTCACAGCGTCGATTTCGTTGAGCGCCTTCCACTGTTCATAGGGAAGCTGAAGGGCTTCTGCCGTCTGGATGGTGCTCTTCAGCTGGCTGGTCCACACCTTGAGGTCCTTCAGGTTCTGCTCCTCCACAAATTTGCTCAGGGCATTGGCAAACTGAGAGAGCATGGGACAAAAGGGACACACACTGGAGTCCAGGCTCCTGGGCCTGCTGGAGACACACTGCAGGGCTGGTTCCCACTCCACATTGGGGACAGTCACCCTGCTGTCGTTAGAATGATGAAGAGGAGACTGAACAACTGAAAAGCTACTCGCCTACCCCCTCCTCACAGCCCCGGAGACACTTCCTCCCCATCCACAAAAATACAGGCCCACCCACAAGGACACATACACACAGAGACACAGACACACACACAGGGATGGGAACACACACGTACACAGAGGCACACACAGAGACACATACACAGACACATACCAGGGGCAGAGAAACACACACATACACACACGTATACAGGGTTACCCAGACTCAGACAGAGACAGGAACACAAATGTAGACAGATGCACAGACACACATGTATAGACACACTCTCAGAGACATGTGCATACACACACATGCATAGGGATGCACACACACCCCATCCTTAGTCCCCTGCCTTTCCCCCTGCTTCCCTCCTACCTTCCTGCCCCTGTTGGACAGGCCTGAGTCCCCTCCGATCTTCCCCTGGAGGTTGTGCTCGCTCTCGCCATGCCGGCACAGGTAGATGGTGCGGGGCTGCACGTGGATGTTCATCAGGTAGTACACAATTCGGCTCTGGATGTGGTCCTGAACTCTGTTCACCAAGAACCGCCGGCCCACATCGATCACCTTGATCAGGGACAGGTCCCTGCACAGAAAGGTGACGGGATGATCAGAACCCCCTCCTCCCACAGCACAGCACGGCCATCCGGGGTCAGGTCACCCAGCTGGGGCCAACAGCAGAGCTCAGCCCCAACAGAGCCACAGCGTCTGGTGTGTGCTCCTTGAGGGCACAGACTGAATCTCTTTGATCTGAGAGTCAGGGTGTGAGTGTGAGTGTGTAACTCACACAGCAGTGTGTGTGGTCAAGAGTCCAACTCGCCTCCCGCAAGAGGGGGAGAGAAAAGCAAGAGAATGGAAGAAAAACAGGCAGTACCAAAGGGACCACAGCAAGACTGGGCTCAGATATTCACTTTCCACATTTCCACAGTGTCTGAAATAGTTACAATGAATGTGTAATCGAGGACTTTTTAAACAGACATATGCATACTTTTTATCTTCACCCAAGGACATGCAGGCTTATTGGTTTTAGAGAGAGAGGAAGGAGGGAGAGAGAGAGAGGGAGAGAAACATCGATAAGAGAGAGAAACATCCACCGGTGGCCTCTCACACGCGCCCTGACCGGGGACCGAACCTGCAACCTGGGCATGTGCCCTGATCAGGAATCAAACAAGCAGCCCTGTGGTTTACAGAACGACACCCCAAGCAACTGAGCCACACTGGCCAGGGCTAAAAGATACTTCAGAAGAGAGTATCTGCAAGTGTCCAGGAGCAACTGCATTGTGGGCACTTCAGGAAAACATTCAAAGCCCTAAAGTACGTGATTCACAGGTGACCACCCACTAAGCATTACCTATCACGTTTGTCGGGGTCGAGGGGCTGATAGCTGGCTTCGTAGCAGCTGATTCTCTTCACGAAGTCATCCATCGCCTCTGCTGAGCTTCGGTCTTTGTAATCGGGGCTGGAGATTTTCACTTCCTGTAACACCACAGAGCAGCAGCTGATGAGTCATGCTGGAGGCTTTCTGCTTAGCTGAAGCAGGATTTGGGGCTGACAAACTGGAAAGCACAAACAGACTCAGAGTAACGATGATCCGACCCAGCATTCAAGAGAAAAGAGGGATGTGCTGGTGTTGAGTCAGGACCCGGTGATTACACGGGCAGAGCGGCACGGCAGACAAAAGATCACTGTCTGGGTGGACAGAGACAGGAGACCTGTGAGACGGCTAATGAACACCTCTGAATGGGCCAGGATTTGGGATCAATCCAGCAGCCATGTCACCCCTCGACTTCCCAGCGCTCAATCCAGCCGAGTTCTGTGGAAGCATCTGCAACGTTTCCCACGCCAAGAGCAGAGGAGGCTGTCCGTTAGCAGAGCTGCCTAGGGAGTTGCTGGCGATGGCCCTGGCCCGGCGTGTCAGGCAGGCTTCTTCCTCACTACCCACAGACGGTCAGAATACACAGTAACTGGTCCCTGATTAACGCTTTTCTACCTGGATCCCTTCCAAGGTTTGCTCTTATGAGAGGAAGACGGAGAATCGACTCTCGGGCCTGCCATCCCCTCTAAGTGAGCAACAATAGGTCTGCGCGCCCTGGCAGACTTTAGGGAAACTCTGAATTTCTTAATGCACGTCTCCGTTTCCCCCTCAACAACCACCATGGACGTAAAAGAGAGGCCGCTACTCTCAAAATCCAGATGCAATGGGGAGTTGGTGATTCATGGCGCAGAGCTTCCGTCTGGGAAGAGAAAAAGTTCTAGAGCTTGACGGCGTCGGTGGCTGCACGGTCACGTGGCTGTGCCGAAGAACAATGCAACCGAACACTTACAAGCAAATCTTTTCTCCCACGTGACCACCCACAGCCACCCACGTGGAGGGCACAGCGGAAAGGCCTGCACTGCAAAGTCCTCTGCGGCTTAGCCAGAGAAAGGGGCTTCTGAGCACGGAGGGGCGGGGCAAGTGACCCGGGCCACGTCCACGGTGACTGCTCACTGGGGACAAGTGACTTTGCAGCTGCTCTGTCCTTTGCTACCAAGTGGAACTAGAAGAACCAAACCAAAGAAAAACAGCAGAGCCCTTTGTTTCGATTACAATGACTTGTTTCCTCATCCTTTGAGCCTCTTCCGCTGAACCCAATCTGGACTGGTTTTCCACAATTTGAATAGCCTTTCCTGAAATATGAACTCATTTCTTAGAAATGCTTGCAAATGTTCCCACTGCCTTGGAGAAGAGGCCCAATATCAGAAGCTAATGAGCATTCAGCATCCTTTTAAAGATGCACACTCACATGCAGCAATACCACAGCGCTCCCCGTAGAAACATCAAACCGGCTCCTCTTTGTAGCTACATCTTATTCTGATGTATTGAAGCGGGATAGGAAAATATCTACAACATGAGAAGGTGGCTTGTGGGCAGTCTTCACAGTAACTGTTTCTATTTGTGATATATTGCTAGCAAGTGATACAGTTTAAAAATTAATCACATTAAGCTGCCAACGACCCTCAGTCTATTCAGGCAACCTACCCTTGGCCCAGGGAGAGAAGGAGGGTATGCTGTAGACACACCAGCAGGAAGACAGCGCGTCACCCCTGTGCTCGTCAGACTTGGGAATTCTGCCTTTACTCCGTTGAGTCCTGTTCTTGTCTACTAGGACCCTTAATAGTCAAAGAGCCTGCTGCCTCCTCTCCCGTGCGGAGGAAAGCTGCCCCTTGCCCCAAGCCACCCATCAGAAACTGTGCCACCCACAGAAACTCTTCTCGAACCCTGCCTTCCCCCTCCTGTCCCACAAAGAATGCTTTCTGCTGACTATCTGAAAGGACCCTAGATACAGCCGGGCCAGCGCACAGAATGCGCTTCTGAGCTAAATGCCACTCCATGCTTCTGAGCTCCCCAGACCCCACCTCTCAGACAGAAAGCAACGACAAGTGGAGAGAGCCAACGTGTTCTCAGAGTCTAGCTCCTTCCCCTGGGCCTGGCCTGCCTTCTCAGACGGCACTCCGAGAGCAGCGGTCCCGCGTGGTCTTACCATGATATTAGAGGCCACAACCGTAGGGTCGTCACACACCGACTCGATGAAAAACACCTGGGAAGAAGAGGGACGGCAGCCTTAGGAGATGATGCATGTGGCAACACAAAGGGCCAACTCTGGTACCGCTGTGATGTCACCACATCTGAGGAGGAGTGACACCACTCCCAAACCCTCGAAACATAAAAAATGAACCGCTTGCTCAGCTCAGTCCCAGCACTTCCCCAACCCGGTGCCAGTAACCCTAAGAGCCAGCCCCAGGAAGGCCCTATCCTACGCAGCAAAGCCAGGGCGGCGGGAGCAGAAGGACCAACTGTCAATCAGCTGATTCCTGAGGGTTCTCCTTGCTCCTGAGCACTCGAGGGCAAGAGAAGAAGTTTGGCTCACCTTGAAATCATTTTCTTTGGCAAAGTGAAGGATCATGTGTCTCCTCTCTCTAGTCGTGTTGGTGGCATCGAAAACCTGAGAGGGAGAAGAAAGATGGTGAAGAGAACCCAGGTCTGAGTTTAACAGCATTTACCACGTCACCCAGTAGGTCAGGCCCGTCACTGCATGGCAGAAGCCACGCAATGTGGTTCCAGAAGGAACTGCGCTCTGCCCACCGCCCTCCCGGCCCTGCCCTCTCCCACCACCTCCAGCTTCCTGGGAGGGACAGAGAGGGGTGGCAACAGTCCTTAAAGCAAACGAACAACAGGGACATGCAGGGGAAGGGACAACAGCTCCGTGGCTGCAGCCACCCCAGGCCCAGCCTGCCTTGCACGGTGGTGCTGAGCACACACAAAGGGGGGCTGAGCAGAGCCCACCAGTGCCCCTGAGTCCATCCTGCCGACTACCTGCTTGGGTTCCTGTGCTGCTCTAGCTACCTGCTTCCCTCAGCTCTCAGGGCAGAGGCATCTGTCCCCATCTGAGGAGTCCCCACGGTGGCCCTCAGTACTGCTCGGGCCAGGGTCTACATTTCACTCTCTCCAGGGCACCACCCCACTACAGGACTGGAGACAGGGCCAGAGGATTCCCCAGACTTACTGAAATTTGGCCCCCTTCCTTCGTCAGGTAACTTTTGACATCTCTCAAGGCAGCAAGGGCACACTGCCTGCAACAGAGAGAGAGAGAGAGAGAGAGAGAGAGAGGGCTCGAGTCAGAGCCGACCCAGCAGAGCAGAGTGCCTTCAGGAGATTTTACTGCAAACCTGCTCAGGCTGGTCGAGCAGGCTGGGCCCAGATCCCACAGGCCAGGGGCTCCCCCTCATAGCCTGCACAGAGGGCTGCTGTTTCCCTCTAGCAGGGGTGGTGCACATGCTGACCACACAGTGAGATCCCTCTGGGAGCTTTTAAGAACCCTTGACCTAGGTCTCGTCCAGAGAGTCTCACTAAACTAGTCTGGGGTAGGCCTGGCATCAGGGTCTTTCCAAACTCCCAGGTGAATCTCAAGTGCAGCCAATGAAGCCATTGCACTTAAGGTTCATGATCAACTTGGGCTTAAAAAAAATCCTTTTCAGTATAAACAGCTGATTTTCCAGGAAAACAATTTTGTTCATTCTTAATAGTGAAACGTTGTTGATCTGTATCACATCAGCCTGGACTGGACCATCTGGAGCAGATAAAAGCAACAGGCCTCAGAGAGGCCAGGAAACTCCTCCTAACACCCACAGAGGTGAGGCCAGATCGGATGGCCACCTACGAAGAGCCACACCGCAGGCCACCTTCCTCTTTCTCTTACAAAACCTGGCTTTCCAAAGCAAAGCAGCCAACACCCTGCACAGCTCGGGCCTTACTTTCGGACTCTCATGGCCTCCTCGTTGTCAGGGCGGAAGAAGTTGTAGGAGCTGTACTGCTTCACAGCCTCCCGGCGGTACTCCCCGACGTTGAACACTGTGGGCAGAAAAGAGAGGACTCTCAGCAGGCCCCCAGAAAGAAGGGGCTGCTTGCCGCTGGGAACACTCTCCAAACCAAGGACACCAAGCCAAGACACACAGGCACGCCACCTTGAATGAGATCGGTAAGGCATGGAAACCAGAAAGTGGGCCCCCTGGTCCAGGGCTTTCATTTACCTAGAAGGCAGCCCAGCTTCCCCCAAACCAAATGTGGCCCAGAGTCGTCTGCTTTTCTGCAGGTCTTCTTCTACCGCCCCGTGTCCAGTCCGGCCTCACAAGGTCAGGGACTGGAGGCCGACGCTGTGAGAACAGGTGGCAGTCACACAGCTAGTGAAAACGGAGAGTGATGTCTGTCGATGACGCCGAGGAGCACGGCCAGGTCCAGATGAGCCATTCTTCTGCTGGCGTAGCAGCCGGCGCCCACGGGAAACACTGAGTGTTTACCGAGCACTTACTGAATAAGGCACTGTGCTGTGCCCACGGACGACAGCACATGTAAAAATAAATTCCTGTCCTTCAGACATTTTCCGTATAGTCGAGAACACCAGGCAAAGACTCATCAGAATACAGTCAACTGGCATGTGGCACTTTATGACAGTCAGTGAAGGAATGTCACAACTCAGTGCCTTGGGAATTAGAAGGAAAAGGTCAGCATAGATTGCAGTGGCTACAGAGGCTTCTGAAGGAGGGAAGGGCTGAGCTATGCAGGATCCAGGGCAGTGGGAGTAACAGGGCAGGCAGTGAGCAGAGATCCCAACAGAAAGTAAGGGTGTGTAAACAGTGTGGTGGGTGACACAGCAAAAAGAGTCCCCCCAGCCCTACTACAGGGTCAGACAGGCCCAGAGTGGCCCAGCATGGTGAGTCCCAGCAGCTGGACACGGGGAGGGACGCAGGTGAGCAGGACTGCGGCACGCAGTGTGACTACCAGTCTCGGGACACGGCCTCACCTTTCGTGGGGACGCCAATCCAGTTGAGGTAGCGAGTCAGCTTCTTGGAGATGTAGGTCTTGCCCCGGGCTGGGAGGCCCACCATGACAATCACTGTCGGGGAGTTGGTCAGCTTCGGCCCACAGGCTGGAAGGGCGACAAAGAAAGGTGCCAAGGGTGAAGCGGTGCTGCAGACGGACAAAGTCCTGTGCCCCGCGACACACTTAAAAATTCCAGAGAAATTCCTGTTTCATTCCCATGGTAAAGCCCTGGGCATACACAATCCAGCAGGACTAGCACCTCCTGGTGGCCAGGGCTCTTTAATCACACCTCGCAGCTCCATCTACCTTGCTTTCAGGTGATGAATGACGGGCCTTAATTCCCAGCGGGATACCGCAGGGCCCTAAAGCCAGCAGGGTACCCAGTTACTAACCCCAAAGTGGAAGACATTCTGGGCATGTAAGGAAGGGACCCCCCAAAACTAAGTAGGATGAGGTTCACAGTAGGAGAAGCATTTCCAAATGCAGTATGTAAATTGAGGTAGCAGGTAAAAGTGGGGATATGGTGGGAGCAGAGGATGGGGGTGTGATGAGTGGGGCCTCCACAGCCAAAACACAGAGAGAAGCCAATCATCAATTTCCCAACCTCCACACAGTAGGTCTGGGTAACCTTCCTAAAAACTTTTGTTTAAAGAAGTCAATTTTAAAAAGAGTTTATCAAATGAAAGTAGGTCAGGGACCCAGAATGCTGCCCCTACCCCCATAAAAGGTAACAGATAAATCCCTCTGTCTCCAATACTCTCCTGCCCTTTTCTGCTAAGTTCTGACAATGCCAGGGCCCTGCTGAAGAAGTGGCAGACCAAAGAGTCCCAGATGCTCCAGGTCACTAAGCCCCACCCAGGCAGAGCCCCAAGAAACCCAAAAGGTCTTGCCCTGTGAATCTCCTTCTGGCTTCACTGCTTAACTACTACTGTCCCATGGTCCTCAGAATTTCAATCAAACAAAACACGAGCGAGAGAGGTTTTTCACTGTTTTAAGCAAACAGCCCAAAGAGCCCTATTCTGGACATTTAACGCACAGTACTTCCTCGACAGGCATCTTGTCCCTGAGACTCCGGCATCTCCAGCATCCTGGTGATGATGAGCGCGCATGAGCCAGGAGCTGCCCGTTGGGAGCAAGAGGCCTGCCATCTGACCACTCCCAGCCCAGCAGCACTACCCAGCACGCACTCCTCCTAGATGGGCCCCGCAGCGTTGCTTCCCAGGCACTGGCCACAAGGGTGCGGGCAAAGCTGTTCAGACTGCACCCCAAATCCAGGCAGCCACCAGACTTAGACAGGTGCTCTGTCTCTCTCTAACAGGCGAATGCCTCATGGGGAAGGAGGGAACGCCACCAGTCCACTGACAGGCACAGGCTTGAACCGAGACACCTCCTCCTAAGTTGGATGTGCCCCCACACCCTCCCTTTCTCGGCCTGGTGACTGAACTGAAGTCAGGTGTCCAAACGCCCACCGTGCCATTCTAGGGCCTGCCCTGGACCTGCAGGCTGGGGACAAGGAGGAAGCAAGCACAGAGCACAGGGGCTATTTCTTTCACACTCTTAGGCCACCAGTGACCTCCACGCAGAGTGAGGAGGAGGAGGAAGGGCCATCAGGAGGCCAGGGAGCCACAAAAGCTCTCGGCTGGGATTCCTCAGATTCCAATGGCCAGGAACAAACAACTACTTCAAAACCAGAGGCATTTCCCTGCCTACTGTGAGCACAAGAGTGCAGCAAAGACGTGCCAGTGGGCTTCCTGGAGTCCCGAGGGGAGAGCAGAGAAAGCCGATGGGATCCCCGAACACCAGTGGGGACATAAGACATACACTGCTGCATGCACTGTGGCAGCTGCAGGTGACACATGAGGAAAGAAGTATTCTCACGTGTGCCCTGGAACAATGCTTACTCTACTAGTTCTTCCCCCAAGCCAGTAGTTTTCCCTGGTCCTATCTGATGTCCCCACCAAGCTGCTGCTCCCGAGAGCACCCAAACACGCACAGGGACAGATGGACACACACTCACGCTCTAGCTCTGAGCTGTGCACATGCATGGGATACTTCTTTTGGACTCATGCCAAGGAAGTGGAGACAGAGATTGACCGATTTGTCAGGTTGGGGATTAATTCTATGATCCACTAACCATACGCAAAGACCTCCAAATCTCCTCTGGCAGCAGATGCTTTGGCAGGAAACACACACATACACACACAAGACATGGCAGAGTAAATGTCTTAAGCTGAAAAAAAAGGTTGAATTGCAAACCCAGATAAACCATCAGTCCTTTATTTGGCAAAGCAGAAACCATCCTTGCTACTACTTGGGCTTCTTGCATAGGATTCAAAGGAGCTGCAGCGGGACGGTCCACGGTGGCTGCAGCTGTCCCTGGGCCCAGCCGCTCCTGGGTCTCAAAAGGAGCAGGGAAACCACAAAACCTTTCGACTAAACCTTTGGGTCTTAGTCTCCTTCATCCCTCCCCTCTCTTCTTTGAACTCACAGCATATCTCAAGCACCTTTGTGGGCCTATCATCACCTGCCCCTGCCTCAGTTCCTCCCAGACCTCAGTTTCTTCTCGGCAATCCCCCTTTTTTAGCCCACGGGAAAGAGAGCCCCTTCGCACCCCTCAAATCAGCCTCCCTGGAGCTGCCTTTTCTTCTCCCCCAACAGCACAGAGAGTAGGGAACGGCAGTACAGGGTATTCACACAGGGCTCTCCAAAAGTGCTTGTGTTTCATCAAATGTTTGATATTTTAATTTCTTCTTGACAAAGAAGTTTTTATACACAGATGTACTGAGACATCACCCCAGGTGTCACCATGAGGTGTATGTGGGGGCTGTAGGTGTTCACTAGGTAAGGGGCCAAAGCAGCAAGTGTGCAGAGACCACTGGGGGGACAGACTGTGAACACCTTGATCGCAGATGGGGGGCTGGTGCTCAAGTGTCACCTGTGGTCAAGGCCATCACTTGAGAAAGAGCTCAGAGAAAGTCACCAAGTTCTGGAAGCTCGCCCTCAACTCTCTAATGTCACCACATTCGCTCAAGGACACACATGCTGGGTACTTTGTAAGCACAAAGCACATGTGGGCACCCTCCCTGTGCTACGAAGCATCTAGTCTGCGGTGGGGGGACAGATGATACACAAACAAACAAAAGTCCAAGGGCATTTCAGAGCATAACAATTGCTAAGAGAGCACAGCAGACATCCCTTTAGAGAGTGCTGGCACTGGGACAAGCCGTGGCCGTGGGGGTGAGTTTGAACTGGGTAGGCAGGGCCGGGGTCCTCGAATGGCACCTGGGATGAGACCCGATTGTCCACAGCCAGTCGCACACCAGCTGCATGGGCTAGTTCCCTACAGGTAGATGGATGCAGGAGCAAAGGATAACCAGGAGGCCGGTTGGTGAGTGCAGGGAACAGCACCTACGGTGACCTGGGCAGCCGATCCTGAAAAAGGTTAGCCAGAAGGACAGAGGCTGCAATTCCAATGCCAGCCCTCCAGCCCAGGTTAGGCTGACAGTGTGTAACTCACTGACACAAGCGGGCACTCCCCAGCTGTCCTCACCCACTGTGCTGACACCCACGACCCAGGCTCAGAAAATAAGCCCTTGGAAGCCACTTTGCTGTTGCTCCCATCCCTGCTACAAGCTTTCTTCTACCCAGAAATGCTAACCTCAAAAAGATGCCGAGTCACTTGTGTTCTGTTCTACAAGCGGGTAAGTTATTGCTTCAACGAGAAGTCCCAGGGGAACAAGAACAAACGGAAGGGGATGTTTAAGACACATGCACATGGGCTCAGTCCCAGCACTGCCTAATGACATTTTGCTTGTCGCGTGTCTACAACAACCACTGAAACCTACTCCAACCTGGCAAGGGCACACCGAACTCTGCACAAAAATACCTGCTGTGACCCTGCAGTGACACCATCACCTAAGAAGGACCCTCTGGGTAACTGGCTGCATGTACTTGGACCTGGGAAAATGAAATTTTCAGGCTCAGAAAGTGATAGTGAACACTTAAGTATTGTGTACTGGACATAAACCCTCTCCTGGGATCCCATCAGCCCAGAGAGTCTGCTTAGTTGATGTTAAGAACCAACATCTAAGTGAGCTTGTCCTGGGAGCGGGGGTTGTACCTGAGGCTTTGGAGGGGTGGGGAGAGCCCAGCCAAGCCAACCCTTTTTAAAAAGCTCTTCAGTACTATTTGGCAGATACCATACTCATTTATTACTTCACGTGCACATTTTAACGCATGCTTAACTAATCTTCATCCAGTGAATGGGCTTCCCAACCAGACATGGTCTCTGCCAGAACAGTGAGGGACTGCGCTTTTTAGGGCATCATTTGACAACCTTGAGAGACAATACAGTAGCATAGTGGCTGAGAGGGCAGGGCCTGGAGTCAATAAACAGAGTTCAAAGCCAGTTCCCGTGGCTTCCTTGGACCTTGGACAAGTGACTTGATCTCTCAGTCTTAGTTTCTTTTTTCTGTGAAATGGAGGGATGCTTCAAACAGTTTCTTGGAAGAATTAACTACAACGTAATACACATGAAATGCTTTCTACAGCAGCCTATGTGAGCATCAGCCTTTATGGTTTTCATCACTCCAGATGAGGAAACCAACACCCACAAGTGAGGTGGGGGCCCACCGGATAAGTACTAAGGGGCAGGGCTGGGGCTCAACCCCTAAATCCTTTAGGGGTTCTTTCTCCACCAGTGGCTGAGCCTACGAAGCTCTTAAAAAATAGGATGCCCAGGCTTCCCCTGTGGCAATTCTAATTTGGTTTGGAGTACCTGTATGGATTTTTTTCCCCCAAAATGATTCTAACGTGCAGCCAGAGCCGAGAACCAACTGTAGTGGCCACCCACGGATAGGTAGGGATTTCTCTTAAACAACCTTCTTCCTTAAGTTAGAATACCGCCCATTTTCAGTCCCTACTGAGATGAAAACCCTCTGTCAGTCGATGGTATGTAACCTACTTTGCAGATGAGAAAACGGAGGTTCTGGTGGGTAAATACATAGGGATTCGTATGCAGAGGCTCTCCACTGTGACTGACATAAACAGAAAGGACAGGCAGCCCTTACCAGTCAGTAACTGCCATCCCTGTCGATGAAGATGATTCCCTACTTCAATAAGTTGCCCGGAGTTGTGGTTTGCATTTGAAGGAACCCACAGGTTTTGTAAGAAGCATTTAGTACACCACCATGCGGCTATACAAACAGGGCATCCAAGAGATGTGCTTCAGAAGCAGAAATATCATCACACCAATCCATCTAAGGCTTTCTATTGTTTTATTGTTCCCTGCATATGAACAGTGCTGTTCCCCGTGCCTTCAGAGGAATGTGCTGCAGACCCCCAGTCAGGACACCACTTAGAAAGATGGTAACAGGTTTGAGAAGAAGAAAATGCATCCAATGCTCCAAATGCCATTAAAGGACAGGGTGGGGGAGGTGATCAGGAAAGATGCCAAGAAAGAATACCCTGTTTTCTCTATTCTGTACTTGAGTTAAGGGCACATCCCATAATAACTACTTTGGCTGCAGATATTTTTTTAAGGAAAAGCGTGTCTGATACTACACCTCAGAACCACACTCAGAATTCCAGAAGTGGGCGGGGACAGGGAATTAATCCATCAGCTTTAGCACGCCTACCCCCCAAGCTCTGAATGGTTCTGACGGGGATTTTTAGGCAAATCTCTCATCCGCGTGTGAGACGTGCAGGCCGACAGAGTCTAATGGATGGGTCTCCGCTGCCTGGAGGGAGGAAGCTTTGCTGCACACTTGTGCTCTCAGAATCAAACGACTAAGCAGACACAGCCGCCCTCAGTGCCCTCTGCGCAGAAGCTTGGCATATTCCTCCCAAACCTCAGCCCGCCACCATGAACCTCAGGGGACTGCCAAATATGCACGTGTGTACACATACATACAAACGCATGCATTTCCATATATATAACCAACCTATACTTGTGTGACCAATTACAGGTTACAAAGTGCTCCATAAAGACGTTTTATTCCAAGTCACAAAGGGCAAGACTGTTTCTGCTTCTTGCCGTGGCCAACCTCCCTCAGGATTTGAGGCAATGCATTCCTCACTACTAACAGGTTTTATAGAAAGGAAAGCCTGCTGTGGTCAGCCCAGTTTATAAGCTCTTCAAAAGAGCTTATCTAAAAGAAACACACCTGCCAAGCCCCAGACTACCTTGCAAAGAAAGTTACTTTTCCTAAAGGCTTCTGTGACCCACCCCCACAGCCCTCAGGTCCAGCAGAGGCAACAAGATGGTGGAGGAGTGGCCTCCCCACCCCCATCAGGAGTGCCTTGCCAGCTCCACATCACCAGTTGACCAAGAAGCACCACCCTGCCAGCTCTCCCCACCTCCTGGGGCACATGGGGTGGGGACAGGGATTCAGGCGTGGGCAAAGCCCAAGGTGGTGAGTTGTGTGAGCTGTCACCATGGCCTTGATGACCCTGCGAAACCTGACAGCAGGGAAGGTCAGCAAGCCACCTTCTGCTCAACCCAGAGCCATTGATGTTGGGAAGCCACCCACAAGCTTTCCACCTGGGATCCCACGTTTACCTCTCATGCAATCTAACCTGGCCTGGGGCAAAACACCCACCACTGGGTTCTACTCTCCACCTGAGGGCTCCCGGGCATGTTACTTGGAAGAGCATTGTTGCCTTCAAACCATTAGAACCATTCTTTGAAGAGGTGACTCTCTCCATAACTAGGGGCAGAAACAAACGTAAATCTTTCCAAAGCGTTTATAGCCAACGACAGACGGGGCAGGTTGGTGAACTGCCATCAAATTCCGAGCACGGCGTGTGCACGCGCGAGTGAAACCCCGCCAGGTTCCACAGCAGGATCGCTTATGGCCCCAGCACAGCAGCTGGAGGTGGGAGCAGAGAGGAGAAATACGGAGAAAAGGAGAGCGGTTAAAACGGAAAAGATAGAAATATGAAGAGAAGTAGCAGAGAGAACATTAGAAATAACAGAAAAGAGGAGAGACACGGGAAATGGAATATAGAGAGATGAAAGAAGGCAGAAATAAAGAGAGGCAGGGAGACAGAAATATACAGAGGTTAAGAAAGGCGATGGAAATAGAGGTAAAGAGAGAGGGGCCTAGAGAGGAGGGGAGGTAGAGATGCAGTGACCCAAGGTGATGATGAGCGTACGAGCGGCCGCGTCCCTTGGCCGGATTCAACCCAGAGGGCGCCCAGGAAGGTGGCCAAGACTGGGGAACACGCGGGTACCCCTTCCCAAGCGTTCCGAAGCAAAGGTTCTCTGCAGTACCCTGCGCTTCCCGCCCCAGGCACTCTGGGGGGCTAAGCCCCCGCGCGCGCCGCGCAGCACAGGGGTGCAGCCGACCCGGCCACCGCGCCGCCGACGCCGGCCAAGGGAGGCGCAGCTCCAACGCAGAGCCTGCGCGGTCCCCGCCCCGCGCCACCGCCAACCCCGCCCTGCGCGCCGGGGAGGAGCGGAAGGCGCCTGGCCCCAGCCGGCGGAGAGAGCCCTGGAGGGAGGCACCCGGCCCCGCATCAGCGCGCGGAGGAGAGGAGACGGCACAAAAGCGCCCAGCCAGCGCCCGCCGCACAAAGGCTTTGCTCTCCACGCGGCGCGCCGCTCCCCTGCAGCCCGGCGCCCGCGCACATCTGCACTCACATCTAGGCAGCGAGGGACGGTGGTCCACCGGGATCCAGATCTTCTGCACCCGGCTCTGAGTCAGCTCCAGGGGCATCTTCACAGCCTGGACTCCGCGGGAGTGTGCCTCCCCTTGCGAAGAATTCAGACTTGGGGAAGAGAGCGGCGTGTTGAACCCCCGAAACAAAGGGAAAAAAGGGGTTGTGCGAGGGAGCGCGGCCCTGGCGCTTTCCCTAGCGCGGCTTTTTGGAAACGTGCTTTGTGCTAAATGATGAACGCTCGTCCAGGACGTGAGGCTCCGCGAGCGCTTCGAAAGGGACGGGGGTCTGGGGCTGCACCTGCAGCTTCCGCAGGGCCAAGCTCGTCCACTTGCGAAATCTCCGGGATGCTCGGAGAGCAGTGACAGCCGCGGTCTCCGTGTGCCAGCTCGAGTCCTCCGCGTTCTCTACCCGCTCGCCTCCTCTTCAGCTCTGCTAGGATACCCAGAGCTCCGCCTGGGCTTTTAAGAGTCCGGCCGGCTGCGACGCACACGTCAGCCTCGGGGCGGGGACGCATTCTTTGGGTTCCAGCCCCCCCTTCGCGTAAGGAGGTGGCGGGGAGAGGCGGAGAGCGTGCCAAGAGGCGGCCTGCTGGTGCCCCCTGCAGGCCAGCGTCAGTAGCGTGCCCTGCTCCTGCAGATAACGCCAACCCAGCCTTGGCTGGAGGTCCTTGACTACACGAGCCTCCCCCCACCATCCCCTAGAGACTACGGGCACAGCTTCCCACACTAATCGCCTCAGTTGTGCTGTGAGGAAAGGAGCGGAGCTGCCCCGTGGTCCATGGACCCCCGCAGCCGAATCACCTGGGAAGCTGTTTAAAATGCATGCTACTGATGGCCTGCCTCTCTGGGAGTGGGACGCCAGTATTCTGCACTCTTAACACACAGTCTTCGTCTGGCACAGTCAAGTTGAGGACTCCGAGGGAGGATGCTGAGAGTGCCCGTGGGGCACAGGTCTCTGGTTCACTCCTTGCCAGAGCTGCCTCCGGATAATACTTGCGAGCCTCACCCTCCAGGACCCCCGCCACGGGCAAGGAGGGGCCTCCCGCGGTACTTCGTCCTCACCCCGCCCACTCTCCTGAATCCCATTGAAACCTTGACTGGTCCAGAACAATGCTAGCCCAACACCCAGTCCCAAGACCTGGAACCAGAGCAGCGCGTGCGGAGGGGGTGGGAACTCCCCGGAGGCAGTACCCAAATGGACCTAAGTATCTTGGTTTTCATAGTAACCGCTTACAATATTTTCAACATGCCTTTCTCTCTCCTAGTAGAAGTTTGAATAAAAATGGATCGCAATAGACCTGCAAATGATTGACTCTAAGCCCCAGAAGGACCATTGGGAGGCGGCAGCACCTTGATCATGCAAACCCCTAAAAGCCATGGCACGTATCCGGCACAGCCCTACTGCATCTCTTCCTCGTCAGTTTTGGGTGTTTATTGTGTCCTTTTTGCCTCCCTGGTCCTTGCACTTTCGCAGCCTCCGACATGCGACAGTCGTGTAGTCAGGCCTGTAGCTGCTTGTGAAGATCTGGGGCGCTTTTAGCGGGGACTGCCACCAGCACCCCCGCTACAGGGGGAGGGCATTACAGGGCTGTGCGCGATGCATCAGTAAAGAAGGGCTACCCTGCTTTGCGTAGGTGCATACCTCACTCTCGGGTTGGGCTGTGATTGCAAGGATGGAGGCGGCGCTCCCTGAAACCCATAGTGCATCGGAATAGCCTGAGCAGAGGCTGCCACACGTCGCTCACGTCCCGCATGGCTCTGCTGGGACTGTGTCCGATCTCCTGCGGCCGGCACAGCTGCCGCGGGCACAGCTGGTCCTGCCCCGCCCCTCTCGGGCCTCCCCTCTTCCCAGCTCTCCAGCCCGTCTGGAGGCCGGGAGCGCCAAGCAGTGACCACCGGGCGGGGCCCTCGATCTCCCCCCTCTGCCGCCGCTTCGCGCCCAGCCCTCCCCCGGGTCCCTCCTCTCTCTCCCCAGCAGCTTTGCTGACTGCAGTGTTTCGGCCCTCGGCAACTGTTCGGAAACCCGAGTGTGTTTCATCGGACTTGTTTTTCTGCAGTGGGAGCAAATGCCAGAAAGGACACCCTATAACGCCCCAGGGCGAGTCCCACTCCACTCTGGAAAGAAAACAGTGCGCAGATTCAAAGAGGAAAGCATTCGCAAGCAGCGCCCGCGCCTCCGCGCCTCCGCGCCTGCGGGAGGAGTTGCTGCCCGGGCTTCGCTGGAGTCAGGGACGGGCCGCTTGTGTGCGTGACGGCGGCTGCGCCCCGAGGTGTCTGCACACTTGCCTCCCCGGGAAGAACCAGTGTACCTGCATGCTTGCTACTTCCCCACTGGGCATTTTGACACACGCTTACTTGCAAACGGGGCAAGGGAAGGAGGCGGCATTGTTCCACCCTCTAAGCATGCGAACAGCTCTGCTGGGGTTCAGCGCAGGGCGTCCGAGGACCAAAAACTCGGAGGCACACCTTTAATCTCCTGTCGTCATAACGCGTCTGCCCACGGTCCAGCTCTGAGGGCACGAGGCAGCAGGCGCAACTCTCAGATCCCAGCTGAAAGCATTCGCGTCGCCACGTAGACCCCGCACTTCATCTGCCAGTGTGCCAGTGACGCCTCGGGCGGGCGCGCGGCGCTGCCCCCCCAAAGCCTGCGTTCTGCCCCCTCGCTTCCTGCACCTGATGGGGAGCAGGCGAACCGAAGCTCGCTTAATCCGCGCCCCACTTCTGCTCTCAGGGAATGCGTGGGGGAGGGGGAAAGGCAAGGAAGAATTCAGACTTGAAAATAACTTTACAATAAGCAGGGCAGCTAGAGTTGGTGCTATGCTTTCAGCCCGCAAGTCAATTAGGGTAGCACCCTACCGAAGATAGAATTACTTCACGGCAAAACCGTTTATAAACAACCCAACCGCAACTAAATGTTTTGGTTCAGAACTGATGTTTACACATCCGTGTAACTCTTCCCCTAGTTCTGCTCACGGCTGCACCTTCACCCAGCTGTCTAGGGCTTTTTATCAGCAATTCACTCCTTCAGAAAACGCTGCGGAGAGTACCAAAAAAAAAAAAAAAAAAAATTCTCTAATACAAAGATATTTTTAAAGCCAGGACAGCTCTAAGTATTAGGGGAGAGTCACTATCCATGGCACTATTAAAGCTAGATCATCCCGTGGTGTTTTCAGTGAGTAAAGGGGAGTTTAGAGGTTACAGGGTTTAAGGAACTAGGCCAAAGGCCAAGAAACACAGCCGACTGGGAACTTTTTCCCCTTCTTGACACAGACAAGCTTCCCCAGGGGTTGCTGAGTGGGGCCCTGAGGCTGGTGACCACACTGATTCAGGCCCTCTCACCCGGAACAGAAGAGCTGCAAAGCACAGGGAAGGAGCTTTTTGCGCAGTGAGTAGAGCCTTATGGAGGTGCTGACAGAGGAGACTTCAACGCTGCTCTCCCTACAGACATGCTTATTGATTTTAGAGAGAGGGGAAGGCGGGGAGTGAAACATCAATCAGTGGGATTGCACCTTCAGCCTTTTGGTTTGCAGGACAATGCTCCAACCCCCTGAGCCACATGGGGCAGAGGGGAGAATTCCTTAGCCAGGTCTAGACGCAGAGAATGGATGTTGGAAGTGGTTTTTCTCCATGACCTCTCTCTGCCCCAGTTCCCTCTGCTGACCAATCCATGACCCTTACCCCCCCCCCACTCCCTGATATGCTACCATAACAACAGCAAAAAGCAACCCCATTTCCATGATTGGGTACCAGCTAGCCAGACTGAAACAATTAAACCATGCTAGTACCCACCTCCTCAGTGAGAGAGTCAGAGAAAGGACAAGATGTGGCAGGCTTTGAGCAAACAGAGCTGCTACTTAGACACAAAGTGTCATCGTTTGCTCCGGTGAACCATCCCATGTAGAAAACAGTGCAGTGAGACGCCGAATAAAAGAGCAAATGAACCTTCACCTCACCACCCGTCCACAGACAGGGAAGAGGGCAGCTTTTTAAAAGAAAAATGTTTGCCCTTCACACGTGAATGGGAACACAGACGGACATCCACACGATGCTACGCTGGCAAATTAAAAACCCAATCCAAACCCTGCACACCAAGGTGTACAGCAGCTTTACTCATAATCAACAAAATGCGAAACCGGCAAGATGCCCTTCAGTAGGAGGTGGATGGATGAATAAATAAACTGTGGTGCACTCAGACAATGAGGCATTATCATAGCCATCAAGCCATGAAAAGACAGGAGGAAACTTAAATGCACATTACTGAATGAAAGAAGCCAATCTGAAAAGGTTCCATACTGTATGATTCCAACTTCAGACATTCTGGGAAAGGGGAAACTATGGCGATAGTCAAATATCAGTGGTCGCCAGGGATTAGGGAGGAAGGAGGGATGGATAAGTGGGCACAGAGGGTTTGGGGGGCAGTGAAACTGCTCTGTAGGACACTATAACGGTGGATACCCTCAACAGATAGATAGGATGATGACCACTGCCTTGGGGAGACCCACTTGCTTTTCTCAGTCCACCAAATCAAATGCTAATCACTTCCAGAAATATCCTCCCAGACACACCCAGAAATAATGTTTTACAAGCTCTCTGGGCATCACTTGGCCCAGACAGGTGGACACATAAAATTAACCATCACATTTTCCACTAGCCACTCTTCCCATCTTCCTTGGCAGCAGAACTTCAGCTTTTAGCTGCCCAGCTACATGACATTTTTCAGACTTGCAGGTTAGACATGGCTGAGTGGCTAAGGCGGGGGGGGGGGCTACAGAAAAAGGCTCATTCCATTATAAGACAGTGTTACTAGACATCTCTTACACTGAGCCGAATGTATGGGTCTTCCTGTACCTGCTCCCGCGAGTTCTCATTCTGCTGTCGAGTGCACAGTAAGCCAGTGCTCTCTTCCAGCCCTCAAACATCCGTGGCAGCTAGCATGTTCCATTAAAACATGCAAACGTCAGGGTGAGAGGCCCACTCCTTGGCTTTAAAACAGGGTAAACACAGTTTGCACACAGCACAGAGCAAAGCCAACCAAAATCGTGAATTTGCTTCATGACGTTAGAAGAACCAGGTTCTAGGAAGAAGTTAATGCTGAGTGACACCAGCAGGCCTGTGGCAAATACTGAAATGAGCCAGAACGCAATTCCAGTGAACCTATGGATAATCTAGGTTTAGATTCTCAGCTACTGACAACCAGATTCGTCTGGGCTCCAGAGCTACTCCAATGGGTGGGGGTGCAGGTGCGGGTGCGGGGCGGGGTGGGGGGTGCATGGGAGGGACAGGGCAGTGTGAGGGAGGGGCTCTGGGCAGGGAGCTAGAGGCCTGGACCCTACAACTGACCTCGTCTCTACCAGGCTGAAGAACTCTCTCTGGACCCCACATCCCTCATCTGCTGATGAGCCATCTAAAAGTGGAAAGCACTGTTTCCACCTCTCTGGTGATTCTAGTTGTTCTCAATGAAATGTCAGTGTAAACTTGACACTAATGACTCAACCATAAGCAACTTAAAACAGGGCCACCTGTTCATCTTTGCATCACCAGAGCCTACCGCAGTGCCAGGCACATAGGAGGTGTTCAATATATGTTTGTTTGATGATGAATGATTATATATGTGATGACTCAGTGTGGCTCACATCACGGGCTGGAAGCAGCTTCCATAACTGTTCCAGGAAACACAGGGCTTGGAGGTGGACAGACAGCCACTCACTGTTGCGATCAGTTGGTTCATCTGTAAAATGAAGATAACAGTTGCCCTGCCTACTTCAAGAGGTGGTTATGAGGAGCAAATTAGGTATGAATAAAAGTGCTCTTGGAAACACGGTGAAGTACTCAACAAATACATGAAGATCAGCACTTTGATGTTGTCCAGGTCCTCCCCAAGGTGAGGAGTGAAATATCTGACTGCTCTGTGATCTAGTCTCCATCCCTTGGTTTCCTCAACAGATCAACTACCTTCCCCCAGAACACACACAAAGGTGAGGGGAAGAGCTGAGGACAGCTGAGGTGAAACCAGAAACTGACACCCCAACCACTTTCTGCTGAGCAGGGAAAGCGCAGAACACGCTGTGCGGGGGGCGCGGGCTGGGGAAGTGGGGAACAGGCGCTGTCGCAAGGCCTGCTTGCGTGGTGCTGCAGGCGAGCAAGTCTGCGGGTGGTGCAACTCTGAGATTGGCACATCAGAGCTGGCATTCTTTCCCTTCTGTCTCCCCTCGTACTTCCTCTTCTCCTCCCAGCCGGACGCATTCTAAAAACAGAGCCCAATCAAGGGAAGACATTTGTTTTAGCTCAGGTTTTAGGAAACATTGCTGACTAGCTGTCGAAAAGCCTACCTCAGCAGGGCTGTACGAATAATGTGTAGTGTTCAAATCAGCGTGCAGTGGTCTGTAATCGCCTGTGTTAGGACCACACTGCAGGACGCGTTCATTTCTGGGTGACATATTTTTAAGGGAACGTTCACAAACTCATACTCCTGCAGCGAAAGGAGATTGGAATGTTCAAGCCATCTGGAAGCCATGCTCTGTGAGAAATAGCTAAGGAGTTAGGTGCGTGAGATAGAGAACAAGCTTCTGAGGTAAAATGATAGGTAACCACTTACAAATACAGGAGGAGCCCCTGTATTCCCTTCCCTTCACCTTCCTCAGGTATCAGACCAGCAACCCGCTCCCTTTCTTTTTCACAAGCATTACCCCAATAAATCTGTTGCACTTCCAACTCCATTTTAATGTCTGCTTGGTAGAGAACCCAACCAATACATTTTACATGAAAATAAAATAGCTCGAGGGCATCCTAGTGTGTATCAAGTGTGCAGAACTTAAGGTGCAAGATGAGTGTGCTCCTGGCATTTGCTGGCTTATCACTCAGATGAGTTATCACTGGCCACTGTGATGGGTTTGGCCACTGAGCAGCTTCAGGTGGGTTTAATCTCAGTTACTCAGTATTTAATGTACACCCACACTGGATCACCGTTGAAAGATGGGAAGCTTAGGAACATTGGTGTTCAAATGTGAGTCATGAGCAAATGATGAAAATATGTCAAGAAAGACACAAGAACCTACTTTAAAGGGTTCCATTGGTGAAAGCTGGCACATTCTGAGCAACAAAATGAATAATACTAATCGATTAGAACCCTGAGAAAAATTAGAATTCCCAAATCCATTCATCTGTAAATAAAATGAATGAATGAATGAATGAGTGCAAGAGATGAGTTAGCTTACAGCAGAATGTCAACAAATAAATGGAGAAGGGATGATGGAATTTCTAAGTCACCATTTGGTAATCACCATCGTAATAATTATTTCAGACAAAAGTCATCAAGTGAGTGAAAGTTTGACAAGAAACGGGATACATGTCATCTCAAAATATCTCACCCCAAAATAGTTACTAATTACAAATAAAAGAGTAACCTTACAGTAGAGACACCTGGCAGACACTATCCTACATGAGGGATCATAGTTAACACCACCAGGAATGGCACAGAGATATCGTGTGTCTCCTGACTGATGAACTGAAGACACTTCACTGCTTCTCAGGTGCTCCTGCCAAAAATGCAGAGCCTGAATCTAATCATAAAGAAGCAACACAGAAACCCCAATTCAGGGAGATTCTAAGAAAAAAAAATGGCCTGGGTACCAAGTAAATATTTGCACACCCATCCATGTTCATAATAGCATTATTCCCAGTAGCCGAGAGGTAGACGCAACTCAAATGTCCAGCCACAGATGAATGGATAAGCCAAATGCAGTCTCTACACGCAAGGGAATATTATTCAGCCTTTAAAAAGGAAGAAAATCCTGTTATATGGGTCCTTGAGTCCATCATGCCAAATAAAATAAACCAGCCACAAAAAAAGACAGATACTGTTATGATTCCACTTATATGAGGGACCCAGGGTGTGTGAGAGGATGCATAGATGGATGGCTAGATAGATAGATAGATAGATAATAAGTAGGCAGAGGAATGAAAGATTGAAAGAAAATAATAAAGCAAATAGGGTAAAATGTTAACATTTGCAAAATCTGGGTGAACGCTATCCTGGAACGCCTTGCACTATTTTTGCAACTTTCCTGTAAGTCTGAAATTATTTCAAAATGAAAAATAAGTACACTAGCTTCAGCAGTACACATACACACAAAAAAAGAACTTTAAAACTCAAGCATTTTACGTTCATGAGGGCCATAAAATGGTAAAAATTCGGCACATTCACCTAAAAAGGATCTTCCTCAGATTTGGAAATTACATGGATCTGATCAAAGTTCTTCTATAACAAATCAATGACATCTCTAAAATTTCAAAACCCAATATTGAAAAATAAAGTATAGTGACAATTTTCAACAAATACCTTTCAAGAGATATAGTCTTTTAGTATAAAAAGAGTAAGAAAAAATAGACTTCGCACTCGGACAAGACCAATGTTTAAACTTCAATCTCCAACCCTAAAATGTACAATGCCATTCTTGAATTGATCTGTCATATTTTCCTTCCATAACTAAATTAAAGAGCATGAGTTAACTGTAAAATATAAAAACTTGAAGATTCATTTCAATTTATGTGGAGACACTGTTCACTGTGGCCCTGCAGCCACCCCCACATTTCTTCCTGGGTGACTGAACCTTGATGTGGCAGATGGGGGGAGGCATAGATTCCCAATCTCAAGATAAGTTGCCCCCCATCCCATCTGCAGTGGTGAGTTCCGACTGGGCTTATCCAGGAGGGTGGGGGGGCCTCGCTGGTGACTTGTCTGGGTATGATCATGTGACCAGTTCTTCACAGTAAGCAATAACCAACATCCTTTTGGTTTAACCTACTGTTGGTCAGGTATTCTGCTACCTAGAGCCAAAAGCAATTCCTAACTAGTAAATATATCATAAATGTCATCAAAATCTACTAATACCAATCAGGTCCTGTGCTAAAGCTTCACATATACTTTCTCAACAACTCAATCAGGTAACTAACAGTGTCACCATTTTTCAGATGAGGAAATTGATGTCGAGAGGTAAAAATCTTTTACCAGATCACACAACAGGGATTCTAATCCAGATGTGTCAGATCGTAAAACTGAAATTAATCATGATATTAATTATTGTGCCTCACTGCCTCCTGAAATGAAACTTGTTTTAAGGAATATATTTATATGAATCTGGTTAAAGGGGGAAAGAAAGGAGGAAGAATGGCTGGGCTGGGGTAGAGAAGGTCTGCTAGGGAACCTCAGGCAGGAGGGGCCACTGGGCCTCCTCCACATCACCCAGAGGAAGAGGCTATCTGGTATCCCCCACCCTATGCTTCTGAAGTTTAACATCCCAGCCAGTGATCCTGAGGTCAGCAGCTTTCTCTTCTCCTCACTTATTTGCTGATGCTGAAACATTTGCCTGGTGGGAGACACAGGCAAATTTCTCAATTTGACTTCCAGTGCAAGATTAAGTAACACTTTAACAAAAACAATAGACTACAGTAAACGTCACTAGCCCATTAACAATTACCAAGTGTAGAAGAGGGTGCTCTCTGAGTCCCTCCTTTTTTTTGGAGGGGGTTGGGGAGGAGGTAGCAGTTGTGCCAGAGAACTCAGGAGTGCCTCATTGGAAGTTGGAGAAAAAAGAAGAAATCCTGGGTCCCAGCAGCCTAGCTTTGGGTCAGTGGGAGACATACCAGGCTGTACCTAGAGGGAGGTAATTCTGTCACTTCCTGCAATGTGCTCAAGTGTATTGACATATTATGTCATACTAAAAGGATCCTCCTTCCCAAGGATTCCATAAGGGAGAGGTCCCTGTGTGTTATCTCAGAGATGAAGCACCCTCGCTGGAAGAACACATGGGCCAGTTCAGCACTTTCTACAGGAAATAGAGAAGGGAACTGCTCAGCCCCTATAACATCAAGACCTCTGCGGTACTATTTGGAGGGTTTTGCCTAAAATGATGACACAAAACTGGGTATCACACATGTATTATGTAGTAAACAGAGGCCACAGGCTACCAACCATGTGCACCCCAGAACCTGGGCCAAGGTCAGACTCATTGGCCATGGGACACTAAAGCATCCATCTGAAATGGATGAGTTAAGCCACCTGCACAAACAGCGCATCCTGGGATGCTTTGTGAGTTACAGGTAAGCCCAGCAGTTGTTTCTATAACAATGAGGGATCCAATGAAGATGTATGGGAAGAACTGGAAGGCCTTCTGGGCAGGTAAGAGACTCACCAGGAAGCCATCTGGGACATGATCTGTGCACCTTAGTATCTCTTCCATGAGAGTCCTCATGGAAAGAGAAAACTTGGCCTCCTGGCTACTTGAAACAGGTGTTTTGTGTTTTGGATTTCAACAAATTGAGATTCCAAGCTGATATGTTCATCTGAAGGGGAAAAACAGGGTGAACTCGAAAATCTGAGCATTTCACCCAAACCATAACATAGATATCGGTTTTTAAAATCAATGTCACAAAGAATCATCCAGAGAACTTTTAGAAAATACAATTGACCCTTGAACCATGTGGGGGTTAGGAGCACTTACTGCCATGCAGTCAAAAATCCACGTGTAGCTCTGGCTGGTGTAGCTCAGTGGATTGAGTGCTAGCTTGCGAACCAAAGGGTTGCCAGTTTGATTCCCAGTCAGGGCACATGCCTGGGATGCAGGCCAGATTCCCAGTATGGGGGCATGCAAGAGGCAACCACACATTGATGTTTCCCACCTTTTCTCCCTCCCTTCCCCTCTGTAAAAATGAATAAATAAAATCTTTTCAAAAAATCCATGAGTAACTTTGGTCTCCTCAAAAACTTAACTCCTAACAGCCTACCATCGACCAGAAGAAGCCTTACCAATAACATAGTGGATTAACACTTATGTTGTATGTTACAGAATATGTGTTATATGCTGTATTCTTATAATAAAGTAAGCTAGAGAGAAGAAAATATTATTAAGAAAACCATATGGAAGAGAAAATAACATTTATTTATTGAAAAAAAGTCCACCTAGAAGTGGATCCATGCAGTTCAAACCCACGCTGTTCAAGGCCAACTGTGCCCAGTGTGTAAACCCCATGCTAGAGCAATTAAATCAGAACTTCAGTCGGGGCTTAGGCTTTGCAACTTTTTTAAAAAACTTCTCAAGTGATTCCAGCATTTAGCCAATAGATTCCGATTGATTGTCACCACGCCTAGCCACAGGGCCAGCTGTGTGCTGAGCTTCAGACGGCCTGTGGGAATAGGGAGACATATAGCACCTGACTACAAATATTTTCTATCTTGTTGAAGAAATGAGATATATGCATGGGAAACTGTTAGTAGACCAAATTGTTGTGGAATTTGGAAATGTTTTGGAGACACCTGTGAATAAAAAAATCAAGAGTCTAGAATAAGTGAGCCCTCAGAAGTGGTGTTTCTGCCGTGCCTGCAGCCTGCTTTCCAGGTGGCTGTAACAAGCCATTTAGCAGCCATGAAACTTTTTTATGGTTTTGTTTTGTTTTTGAGAGTGAAGAACTGGTTGACCTTCTGAAGGAAGGCTGGATAAATTTTTAGGACGATAAACTGCTAGGTAGTTTCCAGAGAACATTCCCACCACCTGCTAACATAGGGTGGAAAAGTCCCCTGAAACCTTATTTATCCCACCCAGTCCCATCACCCATCAGAGATTAAAGTCCTCAGATGACAGCAGCAGGTGTGACGTGTAAGGACTAAGTCACCTGGGGATGAGACTGGGCTCCTGTGTGCATACATGTGTGCATTCTCAGCTCTAGTGCTCCAGACCGTGCAGGGCTTAGCCATGTCCACTTCCCGGGCCTGAGGCCAACAGGGTGGAGCCGTGTGGGCAGACAGCCACTCTGGCTGACCCTGCTGTGGAGCAAGTGGGGACCTTGGGGTGTTGATAAAGGATCGCACTGTCAGGCACAGATTCAACCCTCCCTCCTCCTGGCCCCTGGCCCCAGCCCCTGGACTGGACGACAAACCTCACCCACATTCGGACACCATCCAGCTACGACAGTGCATATGAGGCAGTCTTGTCTTCCTTCTCCACTGGCTCCCACTGGCCTCAGAACCAAGGCTTCATACGCCAGCCTGGTGCGGCAGAGCCTGCAGGAGGCCCACAGCCTGGAGGTGCCAGGCAGGGACACGCTGCATTCCCATCTGTCGCCCCCCAGGTGGAAGCTTGCAGCTCTGCCAGTCCCGTTGCACTTTAGACTGAAACACAAAGCCTGGCATGGAGAGCTGGCCCGTGGAGACCCTCAGGAAAGGGCCAGGCCTATGGTTCAGGGGGCTCTGCTTCTCCCGGGAGCATTAAGTAGCTTTAAGACTCAAGGTGCCCCACTTGGGCACTGGACTCCTTCCCATCAGCTGCTTTTCCTTCCCACTCCCCTCTTGTTTGTGATGAACTCTCATGCTTGCCCAGTCTCACCCCCTCACATATGTGATGCAATACTGGCAGTTTCTGGAGCCTTGTGTATTGTGGAAGAAAAAGCGTTCTATGGAAAGAAGCCTCACAGAGTGATCTGATCATAAATTCCTAACAGGGCAGGTCATGGTGGGTGGTCACGCCCCAAGCACACAACACCTTTAATAAAGGGGCTTATCTTTGCAATAAGCAAGCCCTGTCCACTGTCTCTGTGCATCTCAGTTAACAGACGTGTGAAATAATCGCCCTCAAGGAAGCACATCTTGTTGACTACCCTATAATCCAGTCCCTGCCTTGCTTTTTCCCATCCACGTAATCTTTGCTCTTTCATTTCACATGCATAAAAGGAGCTGCAAAACTGTTATTCTCCGGAGCATTTTAGATCTTGCTCCCCATCATATGATGTCAGCTTGGCTTCAAATACATTCTCATAAAAATTCCCTACAAAAAAAAAAAAAGAGAGAGAGAGAAGGAAAAAAAATCCCTACAGGTTTAGATGTTTCTTACATTGGCATAGACATGGTCTTTAGGCACAGAAGGGAACAAACTGGCTGACGATCAGAAGCCTTCGAGCAAAGCGTAAGGGATTTGGACAACCAGTCCAAACCCAGCACGGCGCCAGACAAGTTCCAGCTTTTGCCTGCTTCCTCTTCATCTCCTTGTGGTAACCAAACTGCCTGGGTTCAAATTGTTTCACCGCTTACCAGCTGTGTGGCCTTGAACCAAGAACTTAACCTCTCTGTGCCTTACTTTCTTCACTGGTAAAATGTGAGATAATAGAGCCCAAGATCTCTCTCTCTCTTTCTCTGCCATCGTGATGCATGCAGTCGACTCTTTTTTGGCACGTCTTCTCACGAGACTTTCAGGCTCTACAGCAGGGGTGTCAAACTCATTTTCACCGGGGGCCACATCAGCCTCGCGGTTGCCTTCAAAGGGCCGAATGTCATTTCAACTCCTTAACAGTTAAGGAGCAGTTACATCTATACAGTCCTAAAGTTACTTCAGCCCTTTCAAGGCAACCATGAGGTTCATGTGGCTGCCAGTGAAAATGAGTTTGACACCCCTGCTCTAGAGGTTCCTGGTCAAGAAACAAAAGCACAACCGGTCCATTCCCCAATGGATTTGGATGAAACTGGTAATAAAATCAGGTAAAACTCCAAGAGGAGACAATGGCGAAGAACCAAGCTGGGTCTATAAGGAATCGCACACGAGATGACACACTTACGATATATCCAGTTTGCTTACATCTTACCATATCACTGAAAAGGTCACTACTATCTAGACAGCTTGGTGTGTTGCTTTTATTGGGAAATTATTGGAAGAGTGATTTTATGTTACTACATTTCTGCATTAGTAGGTTGGACCAGTAATGAGTATGTGAGATCTTTAAAAAAAAAAAAGAGCCCAAAAAGTATTAGCCATTTTTACTCTGAGCCAATAAGTTCATGATAGCTACCTCTTACTGAAGGTACCGAGCATTGCATTAGGTACTTTAAACAGATTATCTCAAGCACTATTGCTATTCTGTAGAAAAGCCAACAATCTCAGGGAAATTAAATCACTTGCTCTAGGACACTGAGTGTGGAAGCTACGCAGGCCTTTTATAGAGGTTACCCAAGGCAGGGAGGGGAGACTGGGACTAGAAACCACTTCCCAAGGCATTTCAAAGGTGGTGACGGGCAGTAAGCCCTGTCCAGAGTACGTGCACCATGAGCATTTGTTGAGTGGATGAATGAACTTGGTGAGGAATTCATGATGGCTGTACAAGTCAGGGCATACCCACAGGTTCACAGACAGGCCTAAAGCAATCGGACCAAAGGAAAAGCAGGACCTGACTGAAGGTGGCTCTTCCCCACAGCCTGGGAATCACTGAATTTGGACTCCTTAAATTTCCCTTTATGACCGAGGCTGAAACCCAATCAGTCTGCAGTCTTAGGGGCCTCATTCGGTACCATGCCCTTTCCCCTAGCTCGTCTTCACGTCAGCCCCCAACACAGCACCACCCTCATACACACGTACTCCCAGGGGCCCACAGATCTCAGCCTTACAGTAGTTTTCCATGCCCTTCAAACAATCCCACCCCACCCCTGCCTCAGAAACTTCCCATTAACTCCATTTTATTGCACTCTATTACGTGCAGGGCAGGGGGGTCAAACATATTTTTACCGGGGGCCACATCAGCCCCGCAGTTGCCTTCAAACGGCCAAATGTAATTTTAGGACTGTATAAATGTAACTACTCCTTAACTAGGGGCAAGGAGCTCTACATTTGGCCCTTTGAAGGCAACTGTGGGGCTGATGTGGCCCCCAGTGAAAATGAGTTTGACACCCCTGGTGTAGGGGGAAAAAAATCTGACAAGAGGAATTTATACTAAGATGTGAATGGCTGCATTTCAGTTGTCAGGTAGCTTCTGAATTTCTGTTCCATCCACTAGGAGGAAAACCAGCCAAACTGAAACTGGAGAAGCTGGTGGTCGTGCTGCCCATCACTACCAGAACCAATAAGTAGAGACAAGGATTGAATCTTGATGTGTGCTTTCTTCAGATGCTGACTATCTGAGAAGACTACAGGTTAGGTACCCTCAAAAACCATCATCTCAAGCTGACTATTTTAGAAGAAAATGAAATGGTAGGTAAGTGGTTTGGAAAAAAAGGTTAATTGGATAAGCGTTACAGTCTGGTGGCAATCTTCCTAGTACTTCTTTACCTGTTGGTCAACAATTCTTTATCTGCATCACTGGTGTTCCCTCCCTGGAATACCATGACTGAGATACCACCTTCCTTGCTTGCAGACCCCCTGGGGCACAAGGTTGAATTGTCTGGAGACTTTCTGGATCACCAGTCATGCATTCCAGACCAGTTCCCGGAATAACAGCTTTCCATGTGCATTAGACATGTAAGCCTATCAACTATGACAGAAGCTACAATCTTTAACTCTTGAGTTCCCCTATCAAAATCAGTCAAGCCCTACTCTCTTAGAGTTTATTGTAGAGCTAAGAAATTTGTCACATAAGAAGCCATTACAGAACAATTAAGTGCTGAGACAGCTCTGTGCAGGCTGAGGGACTACCTCAGAGTCATAGGATCCCCCACATGGGCCAGACCACGGTTCCTGGACCCCTGGCTGGATGGCAGCCTGCATCTCCTACCCTAACTTCATCCCCAGTGTCATCACAGCCTACCTGATCTGTTTCATAAACTTAGATTTCAGGTGAGGTTTTGTTTTTTAAAAGGCGTTATTTATTTTTAGAGAGAGCAGAAGGAAGGGAGAAAGAGAGGGAAAGAAACATCGAAGTGAGAGAGAAGCATGCTCAGTTGCTTCTAGCTTGCGCCCCAGCTGGGGACCAAACACACACGTGCCCTGATTGGGAATCGAACTGGCAGCCGTCCGCTCTGCTGGACGACGCCCCACCAGCTGAGCCACACCAGCCAAGGCTCAGGTAAGATTTTGTTTGAAGAGATGGTGCTATGGTTATGATAGATTGGCAAACCACTATCTGATCCAAGCCATTGATCTTACAGAAAAGTGAATCTGGATAGAGGTTACTTGCTTGAGGCACTCAGGAGTTAGTGGCAGCTGAGACTGGAACCCAGGTCATTTTTTAAAAAAGATCTTATTTATTTATTTTTAGAGAGAGAGAAGGGAGGGAGAAAGAGAGGGAGAGAAACATCAATATGTGGTTGCCTCTCATGCACACCCCCAACTGGTGACCTGGCCCGCAACCCAGGCACGTGCCCTGACTGGGAATTGAACTGCTACCTTTTGATTCGCAGGCCAGCACTCAATCCACTGAGCCACACCAGCCACAGCTGAAACCCAGGTCATTTTTTTAACTTATTTTATTTATTGATTAGAGAAAGAGAGAGAGAGAGACATCAATTTGTTGTTCCACTTATTTATGTATTCATTGGTTGCTTCTTGTATGAGCCCCGACTAGAGATCGAACCCACAACCTTAGCATATTGGGATGATGCACTAACCAACTGAGCTACCCAAACAGGGCCCCAGGTCATTTTAAAAAATAAATATATTATTGAAGTGTAGCATTCATACAAAAATGCATAGCCAGATAAATGCTCAAAGTTAACATATATGCATAGCCATTGCCCAGCTCAAAAACTAAGTCACTACCAGGACCCAGGAGGCCTCTGTGCTTCCAGTACCACCCTCGAGGTGAACAGAATCTTGATTCAGTTTGTATGGTTTGAACTTCATATCAGTGGAACTGCACACATGTATTCTAATGGGTCTAGCTTTACTCACTTAACATGTTGCTCACAAGATTTGTCCACGTTGCCTCTTACAGCTGTGGTTCCTTTTGTATCGTTATTCTATAGCATTTAATTGTGCAAATATAGCACTCTATTTAATCATGTTGATGGAATACTGAATTGTTTCCGCTTTGGGGCTGTCACAAATAATGCTGCTGGGAACATCCCTTTTAAAAAAAAAAAAGTATTTTATTTATTTATTTTTAGAGAGAGAGGAAAGGAGAAAGAGAAGGAGAGAAACATCATGTGTAAGAGAAACAGGTGGTCTCCCTCACACCCCCAGCTGCGGGCCTGGCCCAGGACCCAGGCATGAGCCCTGACTGGGAATCAAACTGGGAACCTTTCGGTCCACAGGCCGGCGCTCAATCCACTGAGCCACACCAGCCAGGGCTGGGAACATTCTTGTATGTATCTTAATGCCACAAAACAGGCGTTTTTTCAGGGTCTAAGCCAAGGAGTGGAATTTTTGGATCACAAAGCATGTATACATTCAGTAAACATAGCCAAACAGTTTTTCAAAGTGATTATGTTAAGTTTTACCACCACACACGCATCCCGGTTATTCAAAGCCTTGCCAATACTTGGTCTTTTTCTTTTTAGCCGTCCTGGTACCATACATATATAGTAGTATTTGACTGTGGCTTTAATTTGACTTTTTTAGATGATTAAGGCAGTAGAGAAGCTTTTCATTGTTTATTGTCCATTTGGATATTTCCCTTTATGACCACTGTAAGATATATGACTGTGTTTTCATGGCAAGCTATTTTTGCTTTGCTTCGTTTTTTGTTTCTCCATAGTGACTTTTGTGGCTCTGTCCATACAGGAACAAAACCACCTCCTGGATAAGGGCCCTGGAGCCAGACGGCCTGGCTCATGTTCCAGTTCGAGAAGCGACTAGCTGTCATTCTGGCACGGCACATCCCTCTCCATGCCCTGGCTACGCTATCTGTAGAATGGGGATGCGGATAACAGGGCCTCATACCATAAGCTTGAATGAGGTAGTGTGTGCACCCATCTACAACAATGCTTGGCACATCATAAGTGCTCCATATGTTCGGATTTATATCTACCATTCTGTACCTGGAAGCCCCCAAAACTGCCCAGAAAGAGGAGAGGACATGGAGCAAGACTGAGATGAAATTTCAGTTTGTTGTTTATCACCATTTATGCAGCCACCTCATATTTCTCCCGACTAAAAAGAGGTATTCCCCTGCGCGTGGGAATCAGAGAAGGGTGGAACTGGTGTTTGAGTAGCGTAGTTGGGACCAGTTCACCTCCGTTGGAAAGAACTGAAAGAGAAGCTGTCCGTGAGGCACACGTGGACCACACACCCGGGCTGCAGGACAGCAGCACTGAGCCGCACAGCCAAGGAGAGCTGTCCTCGGGCCTCATGAGAAGCTCACCACAGAAGGAGACATGAAATGAAGTACTGCATTCCGGGCTCACCCCTGTCAGCCGGGTCTCTGCGGTCCAGTGTCAACCAGCCTGGCTTCTCAGAGACAAAAATCCACCTGACCACTGGGCCTCCAGTCTCAGCTGCCTTGGCCAGGGCTCTGTGGGCAGCTGCGGGCAGCGGGCCCAGGAGGTCAGCCCGGGCTGTGGAAGCCCTCACTCTGCAGAACTTGAGCTGAACACTGTGTGACATAGCCACACCAGGTGCTGGGAGCATGGTGACTTTCCTAAGAACCCCTACAATGGACTGAGAAAACGGCCAGGTAGGAAGAGGTAAGGGAGGCCTTGCTTCTTCCGATAAACAGGCCTGCGTCGGTGAAATGATATAAACAGCTGGTCTGTGCTATGAGACCGCGGTCAGTCACAGAGACCCAAGTCCAATGTTTTACAGATGAGGAAGCTGGGGCTCAGAGAGGTTAGCTGACGACTTACGGGCTTTGGAGCAAGATCCACTTGATCATTACTGATTCCTCCTTTCACTGTAACTTGCAACTTCAAGTGCCTCCAATCCCCATAGCTAATTAGGAGTCCCCACCTCCTAAGTGTTTCTCACATAAACAGTCTGTGCGCTCCCATTCCTGCTGTCTCCACTCAGACTTAAGCCCTAAAACCCTAACCTGGACCATAAGTCATCACTTCCCAGCTCCTTCCCTCCTGCCTCTTCTATTCCAAACCACCGTGCACAGCAGGGACAGAGCTGTTTTCTAAAACACTTTGGTTCTGTTCTTCCCCCGCTCAGAAACTATCACTGGGTCCCTGTTCCCTCTGAGGCCACTTTCAGCCTCCTCAGTCCCCACCGAAGGCCCTCTACAGTGGGCTCTCCAGCAGCTTTCTCCCTTATTGTCCTTCCACTCTGATATTCCATCTGCTTTGTCCCCCCACCCCAAACTCCCTGCCCATCTCTGCTGTTCTACAGAGCATTCCACCAGAAACCCCTCTTTTCTCCTTTTTATGTAATCCCTACCCATCCTCCATGTCTACCAGCGTCTTTCCCTTGCTGTAGCAATAAGCTTTTATTTCCCATACTACACCAAAAACTGGTGTCTCGTCTGCACCTTCTCATGTGAGCAGACATAGCTGTGTGTGTGTTCCCACCCACCTCTACGCTTCTTCAGAGTGTGAATATTCTTCTCTGTATCCAACCCAGCGCACAGCACAATCCCCATGGAATGTAGGTGCTAAAAACATATGTTCACTGACCACACACACGAGAAACCAACAATATGGACAGCCTTCCTGACATGCTTTCCCTCCATGAATGTGTGGTCGGCGCTAGGAACATGAAGATTACAGACCACGCCCACCCGTCATGGGCTGCTGGTGGCCATGCGTTCGGACACAAGCAATGACCGCGATGATAAAGTATGTAAGGGCCTGGTGGAAATACTGAGAATAACATTCCAATTTGGTCAAAAGAAGTGAGGGAAGGCTTCATGAAGGAAGTGAGCTCTGAAGCGATCAAATAGGGGGTGGACGCGAGTTGAGAGAGGACATCTCAGGTAGGAGGAAGTGGGTGGGCACAGGCATGAGGGTGGCAGCAGAGATCGTGTTAAGGACAGCACCGGGAAGACCTGAATAGCTGCAGTGGTTGGCGGCTAATGGGGAGGTTTAATGACGCTGAAAAGGCCATGGAGACGAGAGGATTATTACAGAGGGGCCTTCTTTCCGGGACAGAGAGGCCCGAAGTGTTCCAGCGTTGAGTGGAGGTAGAAGATCTAGTTCTGTTCAGTTCTGCTCCTTCTTCCCCAAGTTGTCTGGCCTTGGGCATGCTTATAAATTGCTCTGGTACTCAGTGCCCCCTTTAAGATGGATGCAGGTATCTCTTACTTTCCAAAGGTTCGCCTTACACCACTTCATTTTTACGGAAGACCTACCTTAGTATAGCAATGGCTTCTTTCATAAAAACAAAAATCCTCTTCAGATTTCTTTCAGTTAACAAAAACAGGTACCGATACTCTTCACTTTAGGCCATTGTGGCTTACAAAAAGTTTCACAGGAAAGCTCTGCATTCAGATGGGGGTGCAGAGAAGCCTATATTTTTATCCTGTTTCCTACTATCCAGCAGGGTGACTTTGAAAGAATCCACTTTGCCTTAGGAAAACCACGTCTGCAGAAGCGACCCATCACCCTGCCAGGTGTCCCTCATTCTCGGAACCCTGGGTCGTCGGCTCCAACTTAAGGCATTCAAAGCCATGCCTCTCATGGCTCCCGACAAGGAAGAAGCCCCTTCCCATTGACCACTGGGTCTCCTTAGAGATCTGAGAACTTAGTGGTTGAACTGCAAGGTCACTGAGCAAGAACACATCAACAGGGCATTGGGAAGTTTACCTGGAGGATGGCCCTCCATTCGGACGGTATAGCTGCTCACCACACCCCCAGACCACTGTAAGATTTACACTGAGGAAGTGTGCCTTCTGCAAGTACACTGTACATTGTTGAGCTCTTCATTCCTTTTGTACACCAATCAGCTCTTTATCATTCTGAGGTGTTATCGCGAGGCCAGTGGGCTTTTCAGGCCAGAAAGGAGAAAGGACGTGGGTGAGAGTGTGGGGAGAGCATTCCTAGACTGACTCCTCACTGGCCAGTCCTTTCTCACACCAGCTCTCCGAACCTAAAGCCTTGAGCTCCACGCCCAGGCCACCGGTTCTCAAGCGGACTACTGAGGAAATGTGTAGAGCAAGTGGGCCAAACCGAAATCCAGACTCTGGCTCAGAACAGACTAGAAGAACAACCTTCGTTGACCCCCATCTTTGTCCCCTGAGGGGAATGAGAGACAGTGAGTTTTTGGTTCTTGTGGTTGAAAACAGTTTATAATCACAATAAACATAAATGGTCTAAAAATTAACTGAAAGGCATAATCACACTGGATAAAAAGAAAAAGCAAGCCCAACTATAAGAAATCCACTTCAAATATGAAGACATGGATAGTTAAAAATAAAAGAATGGGGGAAACATTCCACGCAAACACGCATCCACAGAAAAGGCAGTTGTTATAATAACAGCAAAGTAAATTTCAGAACAAAGACTATTAGTAGCATTCAAGAGGGACATTTCATAGTGATTCAATGGGCCAATCCATCAAGAAGATGTAACAACTGATGAGCGTAAGTGATTAGGATTATCTTTATTAGGTTTCAAACGTATTAATTGCCACCATGTCTGTTTGGGTGATACTGAGGAGAAATTCCCGATGTCTGCACACTGACTCCCCTACCTACCGGTACTGCCTCCCCCTCTTATTCACTCTTCAGCTCTCAGCCTCGACACCTCTGCCTGTTAACCTTCTCTGCTGTCCCTTCTGTGGACCCAGGGCCCTCCCACAGCACAGTGACTCTCCCACAGAGCGGTGACCCGACCCCACGAGAGCACTCAACAAAGTCTGGTAAACGCATCTTTGCTTCTCCATCTCTCTCCTAAAGGCCAAGGACTGTACTGTTCATTTCTGAATTCAGAACACTTAGTACTGGGCAAACTGTAGATATTTACTTGATTGAATGAATGAGTGAATGAATGGGAATTGAAATTCACAGAAGTTCAACCCTCTGAACTTTCACTGGCTCCCAGAATAAAAGCAGTTTTTATTCAAATAAAAGGAGCACTGCGCATGCGGTCAAAAGAATTTGCCCTGCTCTACTATTTACAAGATCTGAGATCTTTGATAAGGCACTTAACCGTACTGGACCTCGGTTTCCACACTTGCTAAGGGTAAAAAGAATACTGGCCTCACAAGACTGAGGCAAGAAAGGTAATTAAAGGCTGAGTCCACCTAGCACGGACGGCAGGAGGGGACACCTTCAGCTGTAAGGAGCAGACCTGCTCACCCTCCTCCTTCTCCCATTTCTGAGGTATCAGCTTTTTGGCTTTTTGCTGGCCACACCCCACCTTTCCTTCCTGTGAAGTGGGCTACCAGAGCCATGTTGACCGGGAAGCAAGTCGACATCACGTTAACAACGACACACCCCTTATGCAATAGATGCCTGCAACTCCTGTGATGATTCACCACGTGGGGACTTCCTCACAGCGTCAGGGCAAGCTCTGGGTTCTCCACTTAGGAGACACCAAAGCATCTGATCCTGCCCTCCTGCTGGCTTTGGGGTTTCCCTCTCTGACTAAGACACCAAACGGAATACTGCACCAAAAGGGAATAACACCATCTTGCTTTTTCTGAGTCAGCCTTCCACTGCAGAATTTTGGGCTCCAGTCCAGACCTCCTGAATAGAAATTTACATTTTAACAACATCTCCAATGAGTCACAGGCGGTCGGATTTGAGAAGTGCTGGTTGTTTGGCTGCTCTGCCGTCATTCCTTGGAGCAGTGGCACCACCGTTTTTGATCACAAACTACTAAACTTCCAGTCAGACGTTCCTTTGGCTGTAACTTACACACTGTGTTGCTACACTGATCTACTATGTACATTATAAAACTTAGACAAAAATTAGAAAGTAAAAGCAATGTGCTAAAACAGAAATAGAGAGCAAAGTTGTAATGTTCTCTTCCTGCACCCAAAGCAACCCTTTGGTGACCAAGGAAGAACATGTGGTGAGCCCTGCCTTTCCCAGCTGCTGGGGTAAAGGGAGAGTTCTCAGTGTGGAGTTCGGGGGTCATGGAATTGGTAATCTCCTCTGATTTTTCAGAAACTTCTCACCCCTCTGTACCTCACCCATCCTGTCACAAGGTCATCTCCTTCCACTCCTCCGTGGGTCCCCTGCTTGAAAGCAAACCCACCCAACTCCTCATCAAAGAACCAGAGAGTTAGCCCCCAAAGTATGACTCCCCAATCCTGCCACTTCAAAACAACCCCAAACAGAAGTCCAGGAAATTCAGCACAAGAAAGATTCCCAAATGCTACTAAGTTATGGTTTCTGCAAATAGGAAAAGTCTTCCCAGAGAGCAAGCCACACATACTACCAATAAATATTTTAATCTCCTCAGTATCTAGACCCAGAGCCTCAAAGAAGCTGGGAATGGTTTAAGGTAGCACACATCCCCAAAATGAAACTTTATAAAAATGAAATTGGGAGTCAGGCAAGGGCCCTTCGTCCCTCGGGTCTCTAACTCTCGTGGCCAATTCTATACACAGTGCTCAGTGACTGGGACTTTACACCAGGGCACAAGATTTAGAGGGTGTCAAGTTTTGTGGGGGTTTTTTAGGGTTTTTAAAGATTCTGCCCACTTGTAAGCCTCCCTCCAGACCTCAGCAGCAACCCCTTTTCTCTCTGTTCCTCTCCCACCTCCCCCTCTACCAGTCAGCATGGCACCCAAGGCAACCTGGGGACCACATGCCCAAGATTAACATAAAAAATACCAAGGGGAGATGGGTCTGCTTCTGTAGCTACTGATGGCCCCTGTCTCCTACCCCCTTCCAACAACTCCGATGACTGTGGCCCAGTTTTAAGACACATTCATTCCTCCTTTTATTAAAATTAAGACTCAGCTCTGCTTTGTAGTCACCAGATACCCCATCACAATCCCACAGGTAAGACCATAAGAATGGAGAGCCTCTTCCCCAGCCACATTGACCACCAAGCAGCTGCATCTGGGCAAGAAAGTATGAGGGGGCACAGTGTCGGAGAACGCTGGGAGGACAGGAAGGAGTGTTCGGCTAAGGACCACTCCAGGAGGTGCTGTCTTAGGTGGGTGGGTCACCGCAGACTGCCTGGTTTTCCACAGGGAAGGTCGAGGAGACCAGATAGCACTGAGGGCAGCTACTGTGCTACCACCTGTCCTTGGCCCTTCCAGCCCATTTACGCTCACACAGAAGCCGGTGGTAGCAATAGCTGCAGAATTTCCATCGCTGGACTGAGGTCATCTTCAAGACAGAAATGAACAGCCACCACTTACGGAGCACCAAGCATGTGCCAGGCCGTGTTTGGAGTGTTTTGAGCACAATCCTCACAACCACAGGTGAGAAAACTGAGGCACGGAGGGATTAAGGAGCTTCTCCAACATTACACAGCTACTAAGTGGTAGAGCTGGTGTTCGAACCCAGAAAGCCTGACTCCAGAGCCCACACAAAATGTCCCATTGCCTTGGCTTGCACTCCCAGACTCCAGTTTAGACCCTGGGAGAAGGGGGAGTTTGAGCTTATTAAATGAATCCCTGCCCCTTTATAATTGAAGTCAAAGATGGTTCGGGTGGGTGACCAGGGCCTTGGTTCAGTAAGCAGGAACAAAGCAGAGATCTCATGACCGGTCTCCCAAGGCATTCGTTGCCTCCACCTTAACAGCTGCCCCACAGGGGCTATTCTAGGAAGAGAATGTTGGCATTGGGAGGATGGGGGAGGCTAAGAACAAAAGAACAATGTGCTTTAACCTTTGCCCCTACTCCAACCCTAAGTTTTTTATGCCCTGAAGTCCATCACTAGGATAGGGTTCTCATGGGTTAAAGATCTTTGAGGCTAGTTACAATGCAAACTGAACTACTATCACTGAAAGATGATGACAATGAGGGATCTGAGGAATTTGCAGGAGGAGAGCACAGGAAAGCACCTGAGACCTAGAAACTAACCCAGGAAGAAGGAAGAAGCCAAACAGAAACAAGTGACCTATTCTAAGCCTTGCTTAGGACTGGGCAGGCCTGAGGGAGCTCAAAAGACTTCATACCCTGGAGACAGAGGAGAGAATTAAGACCTAGGAGGTTAAGTATGAATAACCAGGTGACTTACTGAAATGAAGAAAAGTGGACTTTCAGAAATAGCTTCTACAGCTCCATAAGTTGAGTCCATGCAAACGTCAGCTGTGTTTCTGGTAAGAAAGTGTAACCAGGTTTGCTAGAGGTCCAAGAAAAACCAGATACTGCCTCTTTAGACCCATTCCATATCCCTACCTTCCTCTGTAGGATGCTAAAATGGGTTTTATCTGACAAATTAATACACGTAGCAGAGACAAAAATAGACTCCTAAAGTGCTCTTGTCTTTTCATAAAGTATGAAACTGTTAATTCATAAAATGAACCCAAGACCTCTGATCTTTACGCATCTTCCCTACAAACTTCCAGTGTGAAATATCAGACGTTGAGGGTCACGAGAATCAGACCAGCCCAGGTGTTTTCCTCCTGACTCTTCAGGGCACTGTGGCTGGTGTTGCCAGGAGGGGAAGGGTGCTGAGATGCACTCATGTCAGTATTCACTCCCCCAAGTCCTCTTTCTTACTGTGTTGGTCCCACTTCTGGCCTGGTCTAGGTACAGAGGGTGGACAGAGAAAAGAGTGTCAGATTTGAAAAAAGGAAGGGCTAGGAGGCAGTAAGAAAAGGTAGATGACAGCAGGATACCGTGATCACATTTGTTAATGTCAAAATTATTGTTTTAACATGTGTGACAGCACTTACAGGGACAATGGGTCAGAGAGATATGCCCTGCTGGAAAGCCTGACTTCCGGGTAAGATAGATAGAAGGCCTCTTCCACCTCATGTAGCTCTGGTAGCCTCTCTGGCCCAGGACTACCTCCCTCTTCACTGGTAGTGACACAGCTAACACAGGGCTGAGCGAAACCTCTAGACTAGTCCAATGCGGTCAATCAATGCAGAAACCTTTGTGCACAATCATTATTCCCAAAATAACCCATTCCATTAAAACAGATGCATCATGAAAAGGCAAGGGCTTTGGATTCTGGAAAATGAGAATTCGAATCTTAGCTCCATTTTCTTATTGATAGATGTAAATACTTAGCTGTACCTAGCTCCTGGATGGAACTCCATAAAATTCATTCCTGCCCTCTCTCTGTAATTGACCTGAAATTCACCTCTGGTAAATATCTCTCGTCCCCTCAGGCAAATTGACCAGTCTAATCTCTTATTAACTATAGTCTTTAAAACATGTATTGCATAAAAGCTCAGGTGCACTCCGGGCCTGTCTAGTCTGGGCCAAACATCCCCACTCCTCATGGTTTCCCGACTGTTCACTAGCTGAGTCACTCTCCTCCTCAAGGAAGAGTCTGATGGACTCAGGGTCCCAATTCATTCTAGGCCCTGGGGGTGAGGGGTCTGGGTACTGGCCCCAAACCAGAGGCTGGAATTGCTACATCGAACAGGTGGCTTCGGTGTCAGAGGACCACTGGGTCCCTCAACCCTCAGGAGACGTCTTCCCATAGCAGCTGCGTGGGCTGTTTACACAGTTACACAGAACGTCGCGTACACTTTCCGCGGGTTTGGGTCCATCTTTCTGCCAAGCAGGAACACGCAGCGTAGGGCACTTAACACTGTTTACTCCCCAAAGATAAAAACACTGCATGTTCTTAGGCAATCTCCCACGTTCATAACTTTTATTGAATGCCTCTCGGTATCGCTTTCCTCTTCGGCCGCCAGCGGCCGCCTGCCCCCGCCCCACTCAGCAAACCACCTGCCGACCTAATTCCTCCGGCGAATTTACAAAGCAGGGTAGCTCCCAAGGGGTCTGGTGGCGGGGTGGGGCAGGGAGGCTTGGCCAGGAAAACGAAAACAGTTCACAGGAACGGTAAGCACTAAACCTCTCCCGGGAGCCAGCGTGAGCTGGGCGCACACCACACCCACGTGCACAACCTGGCGGCGCGGGGCAGGCTGGGGCAGCGACGCGTGAACGCGGCGTGCAGAGCGGCGAGGCGGGGCGGGGCGTACCCTGATCGGCTCGTGCACTGCGCCTGCAGCCAATCCACGTGCCCGTCCATCGCCCGACCCCGCCCCGCTTGGTCAGGCCTTTTCCCTTCCTGCCCCTTGTGGCCGTCTCGGGAGTCCCTGGCTGACCTCTCCCGGCCCAGCCAAGCATAGCTGGCTTGCACGCCCGACATCAGTCTGAGGGAGGGAGAGACGGGCCGGTTCGCCCGTCCCCATCCCCCTTCTCCCCTACCCTCCCCCCAATCCCCGGCTGCGAGGTGGCTCCAGCCCCACGCCCCCGTCCCGACAGACGACCTCTGGTACCGGGACCGCCTGAAGGTTGGCGCGGGCAGGGGGAAAGTAGGGCATCTTGAGACAGGGCGTGAATAGCAGGGCTGGCCCCTCCCTGTCCTCCCAACCTAGAGGGAGACCCGAAGAGGCCTTCCTTTTGCCTCCCCTTCATCTCTGGGTCCTTGATCATCCAGTCCCCACAATGCCTGGTTCCCAGGAAGTACATGGAAGGGTACCAGAATTTGCCACCCCTAAATATGCCTCGTTGACCTAAGGATTATTTTTGTGAAACTGTAGACACAGTAGAAGCTCCGAGAACAGAAGTTACCGTTTTGCAAGGGAAATTGACATTAGAAGGGGGCCTGTATCAGGAAGAAAGCTATTACCAATGCCCAGAGATCACGGCACCCAAGAGACTTGTGTGCATGGCACGGCAAACGTTGTTTACTGCACATTTCCTGTTCTTACCTTCCTATGAATTTTCTTCGCCTTTGAAGCCCCAGATGCCTGTCCCTTTCTTTAGCTCAGGATGGTGGTACCATAGCTTTATTACCTGACAGCCTTTTGAGTCTTACATCTTTGTGGGACTCCTGAAAGTATGTACATACATAGTTAAAGTTGAGCTGTTTTTCCTCCTGTTAATCTTTTTATTGGAGGTGGGGGTGTCTCAGTCAACCTAGATGGATAGAGGAACAATTATCTTTCCTGTCCTACAATATATAGGACATATACATGGTGTTATACAACATACAACACCAAAATGTTGACATCTAATCTATATGTAGGGTTTTTGCTTTAAAGTTTTATGTGTTATTTAAAAAGTAATATACATTCATTGTGAAATGGTAGGAATACATGGAAAGAACACAGAATATTCCAGACTGTCTGGTCTGTGCAGATTTTTTTTTAAAGGCCCAGGAGATTTGATCCTAGCCCTCACCTCTGTGCTGAATTTAGGGTCTCATCACTCATGGGGAATTGGATCTTGAGGATTTTATTTTTCTAATTAATAATACCAGGAGTAAAGGAAATTCAAGATTAAAAAAAAAACATTCCGGGAGAAAATATAAAAAGCAAATGGAAGATACAACTATGGAATGGGAGAGGAAAGGAAGAACTTTCTGGTATTTGACTAGAATAAGAGAGAGCAGTAAGCATTTATGATTGTTAAAAAATCTGTTTCCTAGCTCTGTCCATTGAAAAGGCCCTAGAAACAATGACACCCTAGTAGCAAGAAGCACACCGGAGCCCAGATCTTGGTTTCTATCATTCTTCACTAAAGGTAACTAGGGCTCCTGGGGGCAGTGGCTGATCCCAAGGCTGAACCTCGATCATCTGGTTGTGGCAGAATCTAAGGAAGAGTTCAAAAACAGATGATGATGTGCCAAAAGGACATGGCAGCCAGCTGGAAAGCGCTCTCAGCCAAATTTGGGACAATTTGAACAACAAAATGAATAATATCAGCAATGGATTATAACACATGCAATAATAATTTTTTAAGATTTTATTTATTTTTAGAGAGAGGGGAAGGGAGGGAGAAAGAGAGGGAGAGAAACATCAATGTGTAGTTGCCTCTTGAGCACCCCCAACTGGGTTCCTGGCCCACAACCCAGGCATGTGCCCTGACTGGGAATTGAACTGGTGACCCTGTGGTTTGCAGGCCCATGTACAATCCATTGAGCTGCACCAGCCAGGGTTGCAATAATAATTTTTTAAATCCCTGAATCCATACTAATATTCTTGCTACAACTAATAATAATAAATTTTGAAAAATAAATAAATAAAACTATTTTAAAGGGGAAATTAGGTAGGAAATCCTCTTCCTTACAAAAATATGCCAACGAATAAATGTTAAAAGAATGATAGGATTAGTAAATGGTCATTTTTTAGCCGTGTAACAATGTTTCACTCACGAATCAAAATTACATGCTAAAACCACTGTTGGGAACAGAATATTTTATTCACATGTTGTGAGTGATCGCAAAAGATCCACTACAGGTACGTTTTTAATTACAAAGGGGAAAAGTTATCTTTACAAATGATACAAATGACCAGTTATTTACATCATGATTAAAAGGATGAACTGACTCTGGTCCAGCGATTTTCAACCGGTGTGCCATGGCACACGGGTGTGCCATAAGAATTTTTAAAACATGCAGTACCTGAATTTTTAGCCAGGGGCACTGACCTCCTTTCCCTTAAAATAACAACAGCCAACACAAAAATAGCCATCTGGTGCTAATAAATCAAAATTACACCTATTTTTTTGTCAGATTGGCAAAAATATATTTTTTGGTGTGCACAGAAGTTTAGTAATTAGCTCACGTGTGCGATGAGATGAGAAAGGTTGACAATCACTGCCCTAGTCTGTTGACATGGCAGTAAGAGGGACACATCATCTATGCAAATTTTTCCTGCCAAAAATGTTTGACCTGAATCTAATAAGGTAATAATCAGGCAATTCAAAATTAAGGGGTGTTCTCTGGGGGGAGGGGGGTGGCCTGGCTCTTCAAAAATATCAACATATTAGAATAAGGTTAAGACTAGCCATGGCCAAGTAGCTCAATTTGTTAGAGCATCCTCCTGATCAGGCAAGGTTGCAGGTTTGATCCCTGGTCAGGTCACATACAAGAATCAACCAATAAATGCCTAAATAGAATAACAACTAACTCTCTGCCCCCCACACACACACAACCCCCTCCCTCCCTTCCTCGCTCTCTCTAACGTCAATTTTTTAAAAAGCCCTGGCCAGATAGCTCAGTTGGTTGGACCATCCTCCTGCTACACCAAGGTTGTGGGTTCTATCCCCAGTCAAGGCACACACAAGGAGCAACCAATGAATGCATAAATGAGTGGAACAACAGATCAATGTTTTCTTCTCTCTCAAATCAGTACATAAAAATTTTTAAGGAGACTAAATATCTTCAAAAAACAAAAAAGACAGATTAAATAAGGCTGGGAGTGACACTTGATTGGATCCTAGACACAAAAAAGAAAAAAAAATCTTTAAAAAGACATTCTTGAGATAACAGAAGAGAAGAAATTCGATTATGGACGGGTAGCTAGATAACAGTCTCATATCCATGTTAAACTTCTAGCTGGGGTGAGAACTGTATGGTGATCAGCTAAGCGAATGTTCTTGTTCTTGGGAGAGGCGTGCTGAAATATTTAGGGATAAAGTGTCGTGATGTCTGCAACTAATTCAATATCAACAAAAGCAGTTGAAAAAATAACCTGGTAAAATGCATCAATCAATAAACAAAACAGACGAACAAATAAATGCAACAACTGACGAATGGAGGCTATACAGATTGTCCCCTGTGCCATTCTTGCAACTTTTCTGAAGGCTTGACATTGGTGATTGTGTGGGCGGGGAGGGGGGTATAAGGAGACTAAATGGTAATGGGAAAAAATACAATAAAAAGAAAAAAAAGTGTCAGAAAAATTTTTGAGAGAGAGAGAAGCAGAAATGGAAAACCCCCAGGCAATAGTCCCTCATTACCTTTGCACATAAAATGACTTTCCTAACATACAATTAATGCCCAGTGGATCAGAAGACTATAATTTTTTTTAATTTTTCATTGACTTTATTGTGGTAATATTGGTTAATAAAATTATATAAGTTTCAAGTGTACAACTCTAGAATACAACATCTGTATATTGCATTGTGTGTCCACACCCCAAGAACACTAATGGGAGTCATCAAACATACCTAAGTCAAAGGTGGTGTGTTTGGGTGGATACACAAATAAAATACGTACGAATTAAAGGGACAAGTCTGAGTGTTTGTAAAAGAAATACCATTTCATTATCTATATATTTCTTAAAAGCATATTGTTTAGTTTTAGCTGTATCAATTGTTTAAAAAGTATTTTACTGTAGCTGATGTTTTTGCGATGTTTTAAAATAGTCATTAGCAATATCAAATGTCGCTGTCTATCAGAGTGTAACTCCTTCAGACTGCCATATAACGTTCCATTATTGACTACAGCAAGGATTCATTCATTCTTCTCCTCTCTGTGTGCATTTGGTTGCTTAAAAGTGTTCCTGTTGGTGTGCTGCTGTGAACATCACCTGGGCATGAGTTTCTCTCAGTGACAAACCTCAGAATGACATAGGGTATGTGAATTTCAACTTTACCAGATAATTCCAAACTGTTTCCAAGGCACTTATACCAATTTCCATGCCCACCACAATGTAACAGAGACCTTTCTGATCCACATGCTCCCCAGCACTTAAAGCTGTCAAACCTCTTCACTTCTGCCCACCAAATGAGGGTAAAATTGTGTCTCCCATTGTAGTCTCCACCTGCATTTTCCTGGTCACACACTGAACAGGTCACCTTTCTTTATTTCCTTATGTTACACACCACCTGCTTTTTAAAATGCTTTGCCATTCATTCAGTTATTTCCAACAGAAGCCAGCGAAAGGAACACAGCCAAAGAGGCCCTGGCTGGTGTGGCTCAGTGGACTGAGCACCAGCCTGGGAGCCAAAAGGTCACGGGTTTCATTCCCTGTCAAGGCACATGCCTGGGTCGTGGGCTGGGTGCCCAGTAGGGGGCGTGCAAGACATAACCAATTGATGTTGCCCTCTTTTTCTCCCTTCCTCTTGCTCTGGAAACAAATAAATAAAATTTAAGAAAATTATTTTAGAAAAAAGGAAAAAGGACAGTCTTCTTGCCCTGCACAGTTGGTCCTTCTGTAGAATGGATCATGGCTTTACCGTCATGCTGGACATTACTTATTGGTATGCATTGCAAACTGAACTTTATAGAGTTCCGTAAGGTGAAGAAATCAATTTCCTATAAAGCAGTAGTGACAACATAGCCGTTGGCATAGTCAAGTAGCTTTTGAATGAAGCAAAAGCTTTTTACAATCCAGGATTTGCACAAAACATGATTTCAGCTTTAAGTAGATTTCATTGTTTGTTCTCTGTGTTGCTCTGGGAAATGATGTAACAGCAGCAAACATGATTCATGGTAAAATGGATGCTAACTGACTCATTTTTACTATAAAGGGATGACATTCAAGTTTTAGATTTTTCACACAGAAATCAGGCAGTCTGCAGATTCACATTCCTTTACTGTTATTATGAGGTAGCACATTGATGATAAAATAATTCTTGTTTTGATTTTCTAATACATCTGTTGACAGAATTGCTTTGAAACATATCATCATAGTTTCAAGTCTGTAGCCCAGGGCTATAAAATTAAATTGGACTCTTTCTGTTATTCAAACATTCATGAGGCTTTAAAATCCATTTCTCTAAAATGAGGTCATCTAGCCTATGGCTCAGGGCTTGGTTGGAGGTAAACAGGGTGACCGACCACCCTGGTTTGCCTGGGACGGAGGAGGTTGCTGGGTCTCCTGACTTTCCATAGGAAAAGGGGGGAATTCCAGGCACACCAGGTTGAGCTGGTTGCCCTGTTTGGAGGCTAACTTGGGCAGCTGGTGGCTGGGCTGAGTTTGTTCAGGAAGCCTGCCTTGAGCAGGTTTTTTTCCCTTCCCCCACAACTGAGCCTTTCATAGTTTAAGGAAACTAAGGAACAGAAAGAAATTTAACTGCTAATTGGGCATTACTAACATACAAACATTGGTAACCTGGAAAATCCACCAAATGCTTCCCTACCAGCATGGAAAATATATGTAAACCACATCAAAACTACCAATCCCTTACGGGTGATAATAATCATCATCAATTCTGTTTGAAAGCCAGTTTCTACCTAAAAGAAGGGTCTGTCAGGCAATTGGCCCAGAGCACAATGGATCTTTCTAGAAGGCTGCCTGCTGAGCCCCATCCTTTTGACCCATGGACAGAAACTGAACCTCAGGAAAATCTCCTTTGCTTCTACCCTTGCAGTTACTAAACACAGCTGCAGAGCTGCACTGAACCCAGAGTAACCTCCGCCTCTGCTGGTGGTGTGGCTGTCAAGCAGTCCGTGCTCTCAGTGGCATCTCTGCACGTTACCCAGAATGCAGGTCCTCACTCCTTCTCTCACCCTGCATCCACCCCGTCGACAAGTCGTGCTTTCTCTGTCTCCCAAATACACTCAGAATCCAGTCGCTCCCAGCCACCTGCCCTCCACCACTCCGACCTAAGCCGGAAGGAATCACTGCTCCTCAGCAGACCCGGTCTCCCTGCTTTGCCCTCATCACCCTACAAGCTACACTCAGGAGGCAGCCGCATACTGTGTGTGTATGTGTTATACACAGATATCAATTCCACGCCTCCGCTAAAACCTGCTGAGGGCTTCCCATCCCACTCTGCCTGAGAGGCCAAGGCCTTACAGTGGCCTTGACCTCCAGGACCTGCCCCTGCCTTTCTGCACCTTGCCCCACTCTCAGGTGGCTCCAGCCTCACTGGCTTCCAGCATTCAACCCAAGGAGGCCCCCGTCTCTGCACCTACACTGCTTCCTGCTGGAGAGCTTGCCTAACATGTCACGTGGGGGAAAAACAAATAAAAAAGCTGTCACAGAGCCCACTCCTCACTCCCTTCTGTGGGTGAGTGACCACCCTATTTCAAAGGCCCCTGTCTCGGCCCTGGCGGGGTAGCTCAGTTGGTTAGAGCATTGTCCTGATACGCCCGGGTTGCAGGGTTGATCCCCGGTCAGGGCACATACAAGAATCAACCAATGAATGCATAAATGAGCGGAACAACAAATCGATGTTTCTCTCTCTCCCTTCTCTTTCTCTCTACAAATCAATTTTTAAAGTGCCCCTGCCTTCACTCCCACTCTGTCTCCTCCCCCTTGCTTGACATTTCTTCATGGCACTCGCTCCCGTCAGGCGCATCTGTGTTTCCTCATTTATCTGTTTATTGTCTGTCTGCCCCCGTTAGAATGTAAGCTCCACGAAAGCAGGCATCTCTGTCTGTTTTGCTTGAGACTGCGCCCTCAGCACTTCACCCACACCTGGTCTACTAGGCACTAAACAGCTGTTTGCCACACGGCTCAAGGGCTTATGGAAGTGACTAATGTAACTTCACAGGCCAGGGCAGGTACTGCAAGCAGATGCAGCCAGCTGGCTTCCAATGCTGTTTCTTGCATTTTCTACCAAATTTCCTCAGCTACCAAGTCTGTAACCCTCCTTTTCTTAGGGTTCCCAAAATAGTTATTTTGTGAATGCCCTCAGAGAAATGTGGTACTTGCAGGTGGCGGGTTGTTGTGGGGCCTCCATCTTTCATCCTGATTGACTGCCTCCTTCCACAGCTGCCTGGCTCAGGAAGCCCCCACAGAGAGGTTGTCCACCTCAAGTGCCTGACTGCAGAAGCCTGAAGCAGGACTACCCACGTCTAGCTGGAGACCTGACTCATATCTGAAAACCCTAACTGCAAGGAAGTCTGGGAAACGCAGCTGACAGCTTCGCAGCATCTGCAGCACGAGCTGTTGCCCTAGAATAGCATTTTCAAGATTGTTGCTAAGTCCCCATTAGTGGCCTAGAAGTCAGTTTATTGGAGCCAGACCAGAATTTTTTAAGTGAAAGTGAGTTTATTAGTGAAGCAGTGAGACTCAAAATGGTCTACTACACAGACAGCAGCTCAGGAAATTTTCTAATGAAATGGAATAGATTAAAAATGTCAGAGTGTACCTTATATTCTGAGAATAAGTACTGTTTCTTGAATATTTCTGCCCAGTCCTCAATCCTCAACTATTAAGTCAGACTTTCTGGCACATCAGACTTTTTAAAAGACTCCCCAGTTAACTCGAAAGTGTGGTCAGGAATAAAAGCCATAGGTGTCTGGTTTTGTTGTTTTGTTCTTGGAGAATGGGTGGTTCTGCACCCTTTGTTCCAGGCCAGTATCTGGCCACCCTAAGATTCAGGTGGCCATGGTGCTGACGGCCAAGCTTTCCCTGGAGTCTATTTGTATCAAAATGCATCTTTCTCATGGCCAGGATCTTCTTTCTCTCTTCCTGCTTCAAAGCCCACACCTCCTTAGGGGCCCCTCTCAAAACCCCTGCTCACCACCCACTGACTCACGAAACCTTGCTCTGCCTGTGCCTGGACCGGCCTACATCCCCAGCTTCCTGACCTCAGCCGCCGGGGTGGGGGGGGGGAGGGCTTCCTGAGTCTGATTGCTGGGGTTCACTACATCAAGCAGACAGGCAAAGTACCAGGGCAATTCAGGCCTAAGAAAGAACGCAGTTGTTCCCTCAAAGAGCCAGCACACCTCTGCACCCTGCACGTCAGGGGAGGAAAGCAACGGCAAGGCAAGGCCCCCCGTAGACCTGCTTGTTTTCCATCTGGGCGATGACACAGCAGGGAGGAGGCCTCTCTTTCCGACAGACTGATAGTTAGCACCAGGCAGGGGAGCGTGCTTGCTGAACTATTACATCAGATGCCTCCTGGAGCAACATCTGAAGGGGCTGCTTGTGAATGAGGCAGGACAGCCACAAAACCATGTGTTCCTCAGACTTCCCCACCCTGGCTTCCAACCAGGACATCAGACATCCCCGAGGCCAGGCGCCCCTTGCTCAAGTCCCTGGACACAAGAGAAGCAGCCAGGAGCCATAGGTGCTGTTTGGAGCCAGTAAGGAGGGGGGCCACTCTTCCCCTCTCACTGTTGTCCCCTCTACTGGCCTAATCACCGTGAACAAACAGTAAACTCTGCAGGTCATGAAATGATGAGCAATTTTTGTTTTTTTATAGTTTTCTGCATTTTCCGAGGTGCTTACAATTAAACATATATGGAAAACACTAGGGCTTCTGATTTGTGAAATAAAGGAATTAGATCTCTTCCCCTGACCCTCTGTGAAAGTGTACGACAGTCACTCTTTCTTGAAAAGGACCTGCTACTAATGACTGCTTTAGACTCTGGAAAGAGCAGCGGAGTTCTTAGCCCTGGAGCGACCTGAAGGAAATGCAGACCTGATTATGGCAACCTAGCATCAGAGACAGAGACTTCCAGGCTGGCTCAGTAGGACAGAAAGGTAACATGTGCATCCACAGAAGGCAGACCCCAACACCTTCCTTTTGGTGCAAATTTCAGTCCTGAAATCAAAGCTGTAGGAGCAGAGACCAGAGAAGGTAGGGCCATGACTTCATTTGCTACTTGCCTGAAACTTAGCCTCTCACCTGGAGACACTGGGAGAGAGCAGGCCAGCGACCCAGGACAAGTCATAGAGGGAATTCCTTCTTCCACCTGCAGCCAGCTTAGCCTAGAAGCTTGGGACGCTCTGTGTTGCAACAAGCATTTGGGAAGCATAGGTCTCTGAGTCACAGCTGGACAGAATCTCAGTTCACCCCCTTCTTTTACAGGCGGGTGAACTGAAGCCAAGTGCCCTGAAACGGCTTATTTGAGATCACCCTGCCAATTACCGACATGGGCGGACCTGTCACTACCTAGACTCTGAGCTCCCAGGCTAGTGTTTTCTACACATTTCATCCCTAATGAGAGGCCTGTGCCGCCACACCTCACAGGCTTCACCCAGCGTCCTGCGTCACCACTTTTACTGTCTATGGGTATCTGCCAGGGCCGCTCTCAGAACTGTCCTGGCAAAGGATACTTCGGGAGCAACCGATCTGTAAACATGGCCACATTCCTGCAGAATGAGTGAGTGGTCTCACAAGTAGTCACCTGGGAGCCACATATTGGGGGGCCAGCTGAAGTTGTAGAAGACCTGGACTCTTTCGTTACATCAGACCACAACTCCTACAGGACGGCAGGCAGGGGGAGGGCTGGGGGCACCCCTCCCTGCCCCTCCCCTCTCTGCCTTCCTCTGCCCCACTGCCTCTGTACCCTCCAACCGCCCTTTTGTGACCCTCTTTGTCCCCCTTGTTCATTTTACCCAGCTTTTACCATAAATACAACAACTGGGAAGGACAGGAAGAGTGGCCTTCCTTACACCCCCAAGGTGCTGGTTCCCATACCTCCTGGGGGGTCAGCTGCAATATGGAGGGGAGAGAAAGGCCAGGTGCAGGGACAAAGATGAATGCTCAGACCCTGCCCTCAGGAAGGCCCCAGTGGCCTGTGAAGTTAGAGGAGAGACTCACAATTCGCCACAGAAGAGATATGAATGTGATGGACGCTTGAACTCTTCAAAGATCTACTGGTACTTTTAGCTCTTGCCTGCATGAGACTCCCCCCATCTGAATGAACCAACATGAAGACTATACCTTACGCTCACAGCACCTGTCGATATTGTTAACGTTGTTCAGAACTTGATAGTTCCCAAAAAGTTCCAAAATGCTGACCAAAGTGAAAATCAGAAATGTGTCCACCTTGCTTACATTTAAGGCCTGGCATTGTCTTTATTTTAAATTTGCATGTGGGGAGAGGACCATAATCTTTCAGTGATTATGGTTTCCAATGATCTTAATTTGGCTCTGCAACTATCCATTCCAGAGGAAACTGGAGTTTTTGACAAACCAACCAAGCACAAGTATTCATGAAGCACTTCCTACCATCCGGCCCTACAGAAGTGTGATATACAGACCCTCCCCCAAATGCCTGACACACGAACATCCAGGAAGTGTTTTTCAGGAAAAGTTTAAATCTCTGGTTATGGGACAGGACATACCTGCAGAAGTCTCATCTGCATAGAGAAGACAGAAAAAGGGGCAGAGGAAACTTGAAATCGAGCAGGGGGGGCCACAAGGAATGAGAGATGCAGGCACATGTACACGTGCATAGGCACATGAGCACACACGTGTAAATGTAGCACGAAGGATGGTTGGCGTTTGGGAGGGTGCAGCTGGGTCCAAGAAAAGGAGAGGATGTTAGAGGGAAGCAACAGGTTACAAAAGCACAGAGTGGCCATAGGCTGGCCACTACTGGATGCTGAGGACCACACCTGACCACAACAGAGAATGCACTTTAAGGAGCAATAGGAAAACGTTAGAAGGGTGCAGCTCAATGATAAAAGGCCTGCAAAGACACTGTCAGCTGAGAATTCACGAGATAAACCACAGAGGGGAAACCTGGAGATGGAAGGCCCCAATTTGACACTGAGCCCAAGCCGATGTCCCTCAGTCCCCTTCTTTGGGGAACATGCTGCAGTCGTGTCAGGGGCAGAGCTCTGAAAAGGCCTGGAAGACCTGTTCTCATCCAGAAAGCTGGTGGGTCCCAGGGGAGGAGACAGCACCCCAGAACATAGCCTGCCCAGAGCAGAGGGTGGTGCTCTGCACAGCATAAGCACTCAGGAGAGGAAGGAAAGAACCGAGGACCAGCCCAGGTCCTCCCAGACAGTGTCTTTGCGGGATCTGCTCTTTGCACTTGCACTGGAGAGAGAAAAGAAAGAGAGGTTCTGGTTTAGGGTCCAAAAATGCTGATCTATCTGTGATTGAGTTCCTCTTGCAAAAAGCTGATCTGCAGGAATTCCAAAGGTTTTGCTTCCTCCACAATGGCATAACTTGTTTTTTTCCGACGTTCTCTGGGCATCCCTGGAACCTTGTGGCCAGCAGGGGGCTCATCAGCTCACGGTGCAGCTGTGATCTGACACCTGGCAGTCCTATCACCTCTACAACATCCAACAGGAGCTATGCACTCAGCACCTGACCGCAGTGTCCTGAGTCACCTGAAGAGAGGCAGAGGCCAGCTGTTTTCATGAGCAAGCCCATCTGGGTCTGCATACATCTCTCAAAGGTTTCAGATGAGTCTGGCATCTAAGTCTGTCTCTCTACTTGATTCTAATGTGAAAGAAGTTGCTGGTTCATAATGAAACATAATGTTATATGGTTTCTGCCTAATGTACAGCGTATCATATCACATCCCATCATATCACGCATCATATCCCACCATGTGGTCTGTGCTGGAATGGCAGAATACAGACATCAAAGTCCCAGTTCTATTTAGCACCCAGTTTGATGAGGGAACTTAGACAAGTTACACAACCTTTCTAAACCTTGCTCCCTTTACCTTTACAATGGAAATAATGACACCAGGCACCCCAGAGGGTAGTTGTGAGGATAAATGAACACATATATGGCACTTAGCACAGCACCAAGGACTTGGAAGGTGCTCAGTGTTAGTTTGGTACCTACTGTTATTTATTATTAGAGCCTCAGCCCGCTAGTCCCCTGTCCCTTCTGAAGGTGGGGATGTGCAAGATTACTTGGGGCACAGCTGTCTGAAGACATGCTTATGGGTTTCTCAACCTGAAAAAGATATTAAGAATTTAGTCAAGACCCCAGTCTCTGAGCAGAGCCACATCTAAATCACCTGAAAAAAATCACCATGTATCCTACTGCTAAAGAACCGCACCAGCCTCCCTTCATAGCTAGGTTCTAGCTTTAATCACCCTGTTCACGACTTTCCTCTCAGAGTCTCATTTTTTCCTGCCCCTCCTGTTCTCACAAACTTCCTTCATGTTTCACACAGGGACGTTTCCTTCTCCTGACTCAAACCAATCTGAAAACTTACTTCTTCCAGCACCTTGGCTGAGGACCCAACTCTGTTCCCCAGCTATGGCCACCCACACCCTGGAACTGGCCAAGAAGAGACAGGACCGTGAGCGCAGTGCTCACATTTCATTCCCACCTGCCAGCTGCTGTCCTGGCCAATCTCAGCCATTCCATTCACGCTACACTGTTTCTGCCTGACGTCATCACAACACTGTGGACCATGCTGAAGAGGCAGGAAAGTGTAACTGTGGGGAAGGAATTGCCAAGTCTGTCTTATTTACCCAGCGCCTCACATGTGCCTGGTGCATCGCAAGCCACTCAATGTAGAGAATGAACAAAGGAATGAATGAATGAGCTGCTCCCAAAGTCTTACTTGTCAAGACACAGAAATGCAGCATGGGAAGGGAACTGGCAGTAAATTAACCTTCTAGAGGGTTAGCTAGAAGAAAGTTCTTCACCTGGCTTCTCTTCGTTTTGGGGAAGGAACAGCAAAGTCTTTTCACTTCCTGTTTTAGATTACTTCTTTGAATAGTTAATACATTCATATCATTCAAAACTCAAAAAATATATAATTTTCAACCCTTGTTAGTCATTTAACCACCTGGAGCTCAGTTTCTCCGTTGGCAAAATAGGCGCTGGAATGGTACCTCCTGTGCGGGACGGAGACGTGCACAGAAAAGCCAGCAGGAGAGCAAAGTGAGATCTGCCTGGAGGCGGAGGGTGCAGCCCGAAATCTCCGCCGCCGTCTGACAGTTGCAGCATGCATCCTGCAATTAAATGAGGTCAGGGGAGGACTCTGAGAGAGCCTCCTGAGAGAAGGTGGCCCATGTTATTATATATGGAATAAGGGAGGCATTGAGGACAGTAACCAGGGGACAAACATCATTCGCTGACTGAGGACCTAAGAGAACTCATCGTCCCTTTTCTTAGCTGTTTCCTTCCTTCTTACCACCCCCAACAGGACAGGGAGTGCCAACAATCCTGCGTAACCTGGAGCTCATAATGGCACCTTAGCAACCTCTGTTTAAGGGACAAAGGCCAGTGTGGTGTCACAGCAACTATAGCAGTAACTGGACAATCTGAATTATGAGAGAAGTCAGGAGAGGTCAAGAAAGGTGGAGTGGAGCAGGGAGAGAGCTCACAGTGTGGTCCCAGGTCCCAGGTCCCAGGTCCCAGGTCCCAGGTCCCAGGCCCCAGGTCCCAGGTGGGAGAGGGAGTCAAGGCTTCCTCTCAGTTCTCCCTCTCAGTTGTACCTACATGGGGGTGGAGAAGCCTTAGGTTTTGAGTGACAATAAGTCACCAGAGTGCAAGCCTTTCTCAACACAAACAAAAAAGGCAGAAGAGTCAGTTCTGACTGGAAAGTAAATTTGAGCATCCCTCCCTATCCTAGGCTCCCACCTGAGGGGGCCCTAGGGGCCCAGCCCAGCTGTACAGTGCCTTGGGAGCAGCAGGACCTCCGTCGCCCTGCCCATAACATGGAGCCAAATACATCGGCGACCCCCTCCAGGCAGGGACCACAGGGGCATCTGAGACTTCCCGGCAGACCTCGCACACCCACCCACCATCCCACACAGAAGAGAAAGTGAAATGCCTAGATTCGAGGAGGCATCGTCGCCTAGGGAGGGCGTGCAGGTGGGCCAGCCTGGGGCTCCAAGCGGGGTGCCCAGCACACGGAGGAAGATCTCGTCAGAGGGCACTTTCCAGCCCAGGCCGAGCTAACCTCGCTAAGAGATGGTTTTACGTGCATCGTCTCACCAGTCCCAACACAGCCGTCCCTATTGGAGTGCCCATTTTTCCTGGGAAGAAACTGAGGCTCCGGATGATTAAATGACTTCCCACGGATAGAAGGTGGGAAAGGGAGGAGACGGAACTCACACTCTAATTTGCCATCCACGACCCTTGTCCCCAGCCCAACCCCGACCCCCAGTCCCCCTCAATTCGGAATGCAATCAGCGCGCGCAGCCGGGATCCAGCGCTGCAAAGATCCCGCCACCGCAGAACTCCGATTGTCCTTCCCGGGAACCCCATTCCACCTGCATCTGGAAACTTGAACGGAGAGCGATTGTGGGGTGGCGGGCGGGGGTGGGGGGTGGTCGCTCGGAGTGCCGACACTCTCGCCCAGCGCTCTGCGCACAGGCTGCGGCACCCCGCCCGCGACTGGCTCGGGGCGGCGATGCGGTGCGGGGGCCTGGCACGCGGGGCCGGGACGGGGCAGTCAGGGGCACCGAGGGGCAGTGCTGGCCCGGAGGAGACAACGCGGCGCCCAGTCTCGGCACTGCTCGCAGCCCCGGGCGCGGGCTCCGCACCTGGCCCGCGCAGGTCTCCGGGCCCCGCACCGACCTCGTTGCGGTGGGGACCCCGCCTACCTTTGCTGAAAGGCATCGCGAAGGAGCACTCCCGGCAGGGCCGGCCCAGGACGCTAAGGCCGGGTGACGTCCAAGTGTCAGCCCCTGGACTCAGGGGTGCCGCTAGGCGCCGGGCGCAGGGCGAGGGAGGGGGACAGGGACATATTTGGGCAAAGCCCGAGCGCGTCACCCACGGGGGAGGAACCCGGCGAGGCGGGAAGCGCGGCGGCGGGGCGGGCCCGGCCCTCGCGGAAACCGCTTAACCCCTGCGCTCCCACCAGGCCGCGCCGGCAGCAGCCGGTCCCAGCCCTGCGGAGCCGCGGGCTGCTCCTCCGGGTGCCACTGAACTGAGAGCGAGCTCGACCTGATCAAGAGGAAAATCAACGCACTGGGCAACTCCCTTGGGCTTTGCAGGGAACTCACCCCTGGAAAGATTTGGGGAACCTTATTCCGATTTTATCTTTAGGTCCTCAGGAGCATAAGACAGGCACAGGGGACTGTCCAAATGGTGGATGGCTTACATTAAATTACATCAGGGCTGGAGGGAGTCACCCCCGAAAGTATTCAAAATCCTTCCTACTCCCTCTTCTGCTGCCGGGCTTTCTTTTTCTCCCCAGCACCCATCACCTCTGACAAAATTGTTATTTTTCCCTTTTGTTCACTGCTGTTTCTCAAGAACTTTGAGCATTGCCTCACACACAGGTCAACGGATATGTTAATAATAATAATAATAATAATAATAAATATATATAGGACTTAAGGAACTTTAACCTAGGAAAATAGGAGATGAAGATCGTCCTTCACATTTCTTCTTATTTGGCCTCTGTAAAGGCTAGTACCTGAGAAAATGCTTTATTATTTGGTGGGCTCAAATGTCTCAAATTCAGGTCACCTTTCCAGTCAGGTAAGTGTTAATTCCTGTGAAAAGTGCTGCTTTACATTGCAGTTTAAAGAAAAGTTGTTAGGAGCAATTTTCTGCTCTAGTATTTGAAGCACCCATGGCCTTCTTTACGTGCAGTAAAAAAACCATCCAGGTGAGTTGAAGAGATGAGCTAGCGGGCTTTTTTCCTTCGATCATGTCTTCATCGGAATCGGTTTCTTAGCCTGCTGACTTTTCTGGGTGGTAGTTCAAACTCCTTCCCCACTTTCGAAGGGAGAAGATGCCTGGGGAGAAGGAAGTGACTGTTACTACTTCTTGTGAGACAGTAAATGGTCCCTGGCTTGGGGAGTCAGCCCTAGTAGAGCCTTCTGGAAAGATGCTGTTGCCTGGGCCTGGCTGAAGACCAAGATGGTGAGCAATCGGGCTTCAGCCTCTGTGCCAGGGCCCTCGTGAGTGTGGGTGTGTCTGCGTGACAGAGGCAGGAAGTAAAGAATGTTGGAGGAGCCCCAGATTTCACTGAAGTGAGAGATGGTCCCCTCCCTTTTCCCTGCCATAATCATAGCACCAGGTGGACAAGCACTTTGCTCCTTGGACTTCGTTGCCATGGAAGGCAGATTTTATCTAAGGCTAGAGAAAGTGCTCAGGGCTGCACATCTCAGACTTGCACAGCTGCAGGTCATAGTAAAGCCAGAGGACATGCCCTTTGAGATGGGCCTTTCTTTCTTCTAGTTGATACCTTTACTGCTCTGTGGACTCACCTAGCTGATTGTGATATAGTATGTGATCTTTGCCGCTAACCAGCGGCACATAGCTCCTAAAACCCTTAAAATCTCTGAAGTGCGGAGAGTTTTTTGTGTGCTAATGAGTGACTGGTGGTTGGAGGAGGGGACTGGGGCCCTAGATAGCTTCAGGATGGGGGTGGTGGCCAGAAAGACCACGCAGGATTAGAGGGTTGGAACTTTCAGCCTAACCCCATCTGCAGGCAGGGGAGAGGGACCGGAGATAGTCAATGATCTAATGGATCATGCCTATGTAATGCAACCCTAAATGACAGTTTGGAAAGCACCGGGGTGGTGCTTTCAGAGAGGGTATGGAAGCTCTGTGCCCCTCTACCCTCATCTTGCCCTATGTACCTCTTCCATTTGGCTATTTCTGAGTAGTATCCTCTATAATAAACTGATCATTGTAAGTAAAGCCCTTTCCTAAGTTCTTTGAAACCTTTCTAGCAAATTACTGAACCTGAAAGGGAGGGAGCTGTGAGAACACCTGACTTTGTAGCCAAGTTGGATGGAAGAGTGGATCCTCTGGGCACCCAATACTGGCAACTGGCACCTGAAGTGGGGGCAGTCTTTTGGGACTGAGCCCTCGATCATAGGATCTGAGCTTAACTCTGGGTAGTTAGTGTCAGTATTGAACTGAATTGTTGGATGTCCAACTGGTGTCAGAGAGCCAGAGAACTAACAGATTGTTGGTGTGGAAAAACCTCACACATTTGGTATTAGAAGTCTTGTAAGTAAAAATATTTCAGACTCATGTAACCTCACTGCTCCATTTTGAGTCTAATCCTGGGTAGGAAAAGGAACAAGGGACTCATAACAGTCCTGATTCCAGTCCATGTTTATTGAGAAACCCTCTCAGGTTGTTGTTTAATAACCTGGGGAACATCTGTTCTCTCACCACCAATCAAACTAGCTGACAAGGATCGATGTCAGTGTTTAATGCCTCCAGGTGTTTCTGCTGGTCATGTGCAGAAGGGAGGGGACGTCAGAGCAAGTCCACACAAGAGATAAGAGAGTGGCAGGGAAGACTAGATTCGCTGAAGTGGCAGCCAGTACCTGCTGGGGGAAGGGGCTGGAGTGGTGGGACATGGCCCCCTGGTTTTTGACGTGGAGAAAAGATATGAAGCAATTTTAAATTGGGAATATATTCTCAGGCTTTGTCAAAAATATAGTATGTCATAGAACCAAGTAATTTCATCATTATTCATCAAACTTTCAATTGTGTCTGCTAACATTTGTGTTCTCAGTCTAATGAACTGTTTTTAAACTTTAAAATGAACTTTTTATTTTATTTTTTAATTGAATTTATTGGGGTGACATTGGTTCCTAAAACTATACAGGTTTCAAGGGTACAACTCAACAAAACATCATCTGCACACAGCATTGTGCGCCCTTCACCCCAAGCAAAGTCTCTCTGTCCCCATTTCGCCCCTTTGCCCACCTCCACCTTCCCCCACTCCCCTTTCCCTCTGGCTATCTAACACTGTTGTCTGTGTCTATATTATATATATATATATTTTTTTGCTTATATATATTTTTAAATAGATATAAAATAGATATTTTTTGCTTAATCCCTTCACCTTCTCTCATCCAGCCCCTAACCCCCCTCCCTCTGACAGCTGTCAGTCTGTTCCGTGTATCCATCCCTCTGTTTCTGTTTTCTTCATCAGTTTATTTTGTTCATCTAACGGACTATTGACTTAACACCCCTCCTGTCCTAAGGAGCTCTTAGCACATCAAAGTGTTGTTTTTTAAATCTAGCCGCCTAGCCAGGCCATAGTCTTCCTCCCACTCTCTCCAGGCCCCAGTTCGCCATCATTTTAGAATGGTCACCATCCATGGCATAATCCAGTCACCTGAGGTCCTGAGAATGGAGGTGTTCAAACTTGCGGACAGGAGAGCAAGCTGGAAGGCTGGTTAAGCCGATGGCTGGGCCTCAGCCCCATTTTTCTGATTCAGTGAGTCTGTGAGTCTGGCGTGGGGCCGAAGAATTTGCATTTCTCACAAAGATGTTGCTAGTACTGCTAGTCCCAGAGGGCACTTTGAGGACCAACAAGAAAAGGGGAACTCAGCTGTGAGGGCAATGGAGGAACTAGATCAGAATCTGGAGCTCCTTTGATCCAGGGCAGGAGCCACCCTTCCTCTCTGTCACTGGTGGCTGGCTGAACGCCTACCTGCCCTGGATCTTGGGGCAGGAAGTGCCCAGGGCCACAGTCTCTGGTTTTCTTACTGGAGGAAGAAAAGGGCCTTCTTCCCAGATTTCTTTTCCAGTTCATAGGCTGAAGGCTTTCATGCTCTCTCCAAAGGAAGGGCAACCCTCAAATAGGAAGAGATCTGATACTCTTTACCCTCAGAAACTGGTCCTTAACACAGCCTTTCCTTAGCCAGATATTTGGGTATTTTTTGCATTTTCCAGCCTTCCCAAAGAAGGGGGCTGAGAACATTTTGCTGGGAGTCAGGGAACAGAGGTAGGAAAGAGTGTGTGTGAAGAAGGAAGGAGGAAAGTTCCCTGGGGGTGGGGGACAGGGTCCATTATGACCCATCAAGGACTTGACATGTTCAACCCCTACCTCTGCTAGACTCCTTTGGGTGGAGAGTCTCCACTGCACTGGCCCCCACTGCCTCCCTACTCTATGGCCCTCAGCATGGCCTGGTCCCTGTGGTTTAAAGGTCCTGCTGCCTTAGGCTGCTCAGCTCCTGGGGGATTGCCCGAAGCAGACCTACAGCCAGCCTAAGGGGAGGGTGCATGCAAAGAGCAGGGGTGGGCAGAACTGGGGGAGAATCCCTGCCTTGTCATTTACTATGCTGTGTGACATACTCTCTGGAGCTGCAATATTTCGTCTATAAAATGGGGATAATATCTTCTTCTTGGATTACTATCAGGATCTGATGAAATCAAGTTTACCTGGACCACAGGTGCTCAGTAAAAGATAGCTGCCATTGTTAGTAGTGTTAGTATTATTAGAGTGGGAAGCAGGGAGAGGCTACCTTCAGGGTCCCCAGGGAATGAACGGGAAAGGTCCCAGAAGAGGAGAGAAGTGATGGGAGCACCTGGGAGGGTGCTGGGTGGGAGCGTGTGGGCTGCACCAAGTGAATGTTGGGGCTGTGGTTCAGTGGAGTCAAGCGAAAAAAGAGAAATCCAGCTCCTTGACTCTGTCTTTTACCAAAATGTGCATCTGTGTGTGCATGCACTCAGTATATGACTAAAGGGTTAGTGGCCCACAGCGTCCAAAGGAAAATGACAACTACAAGCATTCAGAGTAGTTATACAGACACGGTAACTCAGAGCTCTTTCTAAATATCTAAATATTTCAATATTTAATATCATTCTAAATATCATTCTTCGATTAGAGAAAACAGGAGAACTTGCAGGGTTGGAGATGAACCCAGAACATCCTGTGGTGTCAGAAAATAGTCATTTTGCTGAGGTGCCAACAAATGAAGGGGGCATGTCCAAAAGTCATGGGCCAAACTGGAAGGGCTCCTTGGGGACCATCATGGCAGTAATGGGCTGTGACCCACAGAGTACAGTAAGAACTCATGAGCCCACACTGACATCAATAAATAAGTGAATAATTAGTGAAGGAAGGAAAGCTCTTCTTCACAAATTCTAGAATTATAGAATTATTAGAATTCTAGCTAAGAAATGTAGAAGAAAAGTCACCCTTTGGCAAATGCCACAGTAATAATTGTTTTACAGGGGAATCATCAGTGTATGCTAAAATTACTAAGTAAAATATGATAAGAAACAGGATATTAACAGCTTCAAAGTATCTCCCACAAGGTAATGATTAATTACAGAGGGGAAATGGTAATGTTACAGTGAAGAATCCTGGCAGCCACCTTAACCAAGTGATCAGTTAATGTCACCAGTAATGGACCAGGTCAGCATCATGTGCCTCTCGACATAAGGCACTGAGACGGACATGTCATATCTATAATATTGTCAAAAATATGCATCATCTGAATTTGGTCCTGTGAAACATGAGACACCTAAAATAAGGGACATTCTACAACATAACCTAGCAAGTACTTCTTCAAAAATGTCTAAAACATGAGAGACAAAGACTGAGACAGCATTCCAGATTAGAGGACACTAAAGAGACGCAATGCCGAAATGGAGCCTGCGACTCCAGGTTGCATCCTGAACCACCAAAGGGAGATTAGCAGCATGGCTGCTGACATGTGAACAGTATTGTACCATATTAATTTCCACATCTGTACCATTGTGCTGTGATTATGTAACCCGGCTCAGCTAAGAGACCCTTCTTAGAGAGGACCCCCTTCCCTCCTAACAGCCCTCCTATTTAATTCTATGTGCAGCCTCGACTGTATTGGAAGGTAATTATCCTCTTTCTTCCTTCCTGTTGAAGTTTCAGAAATCAGGATTTTACCGTATCTTGTCGTGTATAATGTGCTCTCTTTTGCCCAAATTTTTGAGGAAAAATTAAGGGTGCACAATATACATGGGCAATACTAAAATATGGGCATGCGTTATATGGTAGTATCTAGGAGACGATTCTTTTTTTTTTTTTTTTAAAGATTTTATTTATTTAGCCTTGGCTGGTATGGCTCAGTGGATTGAATGTCAGCCTGTGAACCAAAGAGTTGCCAGTTGGATTCCCAGTCAGAGCACATGTGTAGGTTGTGGGCCAGGTACCCAGTTGGGGGCACACCAGAGGCAACCACACATGGATGTTTCTCTCCTTCTTTCTTCCTCCCTTCCCCCCTCTCTAAAACTAAATAAATAAAATCTTTAGATTTTGAACCATCTTTAGAAACATCTTTTAGTTTGCCTCTTGCATACCCCCACTCGGAGACCTGGCCCACAACCCAGGTATGTGCCCTGACTAGGAATTGAACCAGCAACCTTTCAGTTCGCCGGTGCTCTAGCCACTGAGCCACACCAGCCAGGGCTCTAGGTGGCAATTCTTTTCAAGTCCTTGATTAATGTTCTTGATGGAAGGAGAGTACCAGGTTCAACTGTCCTTGCAACTTTGCACGCACCAAGTATCTAGAGCCAGGGTACTTAGGAATGTGTGCCCTGAGCCAGACCAGCGCCCTGCCAGTTGGCGACAGGTATTCCTTTCTTCAGAAGGGAAGAGGAGCTGAAGTGAGATTACAAAGTCCGCAGTAGGCCTTTGCAAGCTGTCCACAGGGTCTATGAAGCTCCCTGAGCCCAAGGATGGAGCTGGATTGTGGACAGAGCCATTGGAAACTTTAGAGCCTAAAAATGACACCCAATGTAACCTACTCCCATGAAGCCCATTCCCATCAATATATAACCAGGCCTTTTTTTTTTTTTTAATCCTCATCCAAGGACATTTTTTCATTGCGTTTAGATAGAGAGGGAGAGAGAAAAACATTATGCGAGAAAGAAGCATTAATTGGTTGCCTCTCCTACTCTCCCGAACAGGGAATCATATGGGCCTGGACAGGTGATCAAACCTACAACCTAGGTGTGTGCCCCGAACAGGAATCAAACTTGCAACCTTTCAGTTACGGGACAACACTCCAACCGACTGAGCCACTTTGGCCAGGTCCTGGCCATTTTTTAAAATCTTACAAAGAGTTTTCTTTTTTTTTTTCATAGCACCCTGACCAATTTCTTACTCAAGCAGAGGCCGCATTCACCCCCTTACTGATGCCAAATTAGCCTCAGCTGGGGGACGTGGTTTGCCCTGGAGGCCCTGCCAGACAAAGGCAGAGCGGAGACCTAAATCCAAGCCTCTTGGCCCAATGCCACGGTTCTCACTGTGCAGCGCTGCCCTTCCCAGGGAGCTGTGTTCTCTCCTCCTGTCATTGTCCTGTGGGCAGACGTCACAGTCCTCAGAGGGTTAGCTCATCTGGGACTGGGGGCCATTCAATCCCAGTGTATATAGTCTTACTGACCTACTTACGGCTAAGGAGCCAGGCTGTGTCTTTCCCAGAAATCAGACTAAACTTCTCAGGCCAAGTGGTAGATTTCCACCCCCAGTATGGTCTTAGAATTGATGCTGAAGAGGAAAACAGAGTCATAGAAATTTAAAATTAGTCATATAATCACTTCTGGAGATACAGGATATTTTTCATGGTGTGGTTTCACTTCACCTGTAACAGGGGCACTTTAGAGGCCAACAAAACAGTAGACAAGCCAGGCCGGCGGGGGCGAGGTGGGGACATGTGACCAAGTCCAGCGCTGGCTCTTGTTCTGCATGCTGGTGCTTCCACTCTGGCCACTGATTCCTTCCTTTGCCTCTGTTTCCCCATCTGTAAAATGCAAAGAATATTAGTTGTTGGCAGATTTAGGGAGCAATGACTGCTTAAAAAAAGAAATACTGAATTTCTAACATTAGACATATACAAGGGGGAACCCCTCTAAAACCGGAATTATCTTCTGGAGGGCGAGTCTCTTGTAGTATAGGCTTCCCCTACTGGGTGAGTGTTCTGGGAACCCATCTGTCTCACTGCTCCAGTTGACACTGTTGTGAGAGGCCAAGTTTGGCTTCAGTGAATTTTTTTTTTTTGAAGACTCTTTCAACGCGTTTGCCTGTTTCATGATGAGTGATTTACAAGCACACCTGCCCACACTGTGCTGAGTGTTGAGCAGTTTTTGACCAAAAAACGTCATGACCCCCGTGCCCCCACCCTGCCTATTCACCCAATCTCACCCCAAGCAACTTTATTTTGTTTCCCTGATGAAAAAAAGATCCTTAAAGGGCAACGTTTTACTGATGTGGAACAAAAAAACAGCAGAAGCTCTAAAAGGCATCAAAATCAATGAGTTCCAAAACTGTTTTGAGCAGTGGGAACAACATCTCAATAGGTGTATTGCATCAAATGGAGAGCACTTGGAAGGTGACTGAAGTTTAAACATGTAAGAATAAGTACATAATTTTTGATAAATAAATTCTGTGTTTGTTTTTGTTTTGCTCCCCCGCCCCCGCAATGTTTTTACTGTAATTGAGGGGGGCCTTTATATGTACAAAAGACTTCTTGGAATAATTTTTATTTTCAGTTAATATTCATTTTATTCAAATTCAAAACTTTAGATTTTCAAAATTTTAGCTTTTAGATTTAACTTAAAACTCCTTTAGTCTACTTATAACTTTATTCTATAAAAATAGTAAAATGGAACAGTGTTAAGGGAAACTTTGACTACTGGTCCCATTCAGAAATTGAGTTATTTATACTGTCAACAATTTTAAAACACATTATAGTGTGTTTTACACATATAAAGTTAATACTTTATGTTTTAGAATATTTCAGTTTGCTCACAAGCCCTCTCTGTTCTTAACCAACTACATAGGGTGAGTCTTAAGTGCCCTGGACCACTTAGAATATTAACAGAATTGTGTTGCACCTTTCAGCTTAAATAACAAGTCTACATCAATTACTTTTTTTAAAACTGGAATTGCAAGGTCAATCCATTGGATACTCAAATTTGTCACATTCTTTTAAAATTGCAAGTTCTTAAAATACCAAATAGATATAGGTCACCTAAACTTAACCTCAAAATATCAAAAGTCTAAGTTGAATTTACTTCACATTTCTTTATTTATATAAACTTCTCCAGGCTTGAAAAAATTCATAAAGAAACAATTACATCATTCCCAGCAAGCTAAGAGTCCTGTCCCATGGCACTGAGGTTACTCACAGACCAGAAAGACCCAGATTCAGATGGACAAAAACACACGGCATAATAATGGTTTCCAGGCCTCCTAAACTGTGGGTTATATTATTTTTGTAATAAAATGTTTGAATCAAAAAGAAAGCTAAAATATAGATCTTCCAATGGGGAGTTTCAAGATGGGATTTGATACAAGCTTTTAAGCTATCACAAGCGTGCGTTGCTCTTTTAGAGTTGGCTTCGAGAATTAGCCAGGGATTCATTTGTAAGTGACGTCATGTTCTGGAGGCATCAGTGGTTTTGTCCCGGGCTTGGGCCTGGCCACTGTGCCATTTCCTCAGGCCCAGGGCTGTAGAGATGGAAGGACAACTAATGGCTGAAGAGAGGGACAGGCCTGTGGGCTATTAAAGAAAAAGCAAGAGTCAGAATCAGTCCCATGGAGTTAGACTACTTCACTAGCACCTCAGAGGTAATCAGAACTCCGGGTTCTAAAGGGCAGATATCAAGCTGAAAAGAACTTAGGCAAAAGGGCAGTTTTCTGGAAGAAGACTGAGATTACATAGGATAAAAGGCAGAACACCCAAACAACAGAATAAGACAACAGTCTGCTGTAGGAACAACAGGCACCACCATCACGGAGGTCCTAAGGAACAAGGCAGCTCCCACTGGAGAGGTGATTTCCGAGCTAAGGGAGAGTGGTTCCCAAAGGAAGGGGGATGGGCTGGACACAAGGGTCTAACCTGGTTCAGAAGGGCAGCTTGTTCCCTGGGCTTCATTAAGGCAGAACTAGTGCATTTTACCAGAAGCAGCAGAAATCAGGAGACCTGCATCTAGTGTCAACTCCTGTCACCAACGAACTTGCTGGCCTTGGGCAAGCCCCTTCCCTTCTCTGGGCCTCAGTAACCTCGACTCCAAAGTGACTGAGAGTCCTTGAAGTGGACCTCCCAGCCTGACATTACAGTTCTCTGAATAAAGGTCAGAAAGGCAGATTGGAAAACAAAGGAGAGGGAATAGGGTAATGGGCAGACTGACAAGAGGCATTTCTTACACTGCAAACACCCTAAAGAAAATAGAGCTTTAAATAGAAAAACACTGCCTCCAGGGAAATTGCTTAGCCAAACGGGAAATAGGAAGAGGGAGAGAGGCTGGTAGCCCAGGTTGCACTGGAGTGCCGTCACCCCACATCACAGGGATAGAGCTGGGCCATTCTTGAAGGCAGCCCCACTGAAATGCCTCAGGCCAGGCCACCCACCCCTTATTTTATTTCTCCCTGAACCCAACCTCTGGCACCTTGATAGTGTTCAAAAGCAGAGTGACTATACATTATCGTGTTTATGGATGTTTCCCCTCAAGACGTGAGCTCTGAACCTGTCTGGTTCATAGCAGGTCAAGAACATTTATTGGATGGATGAAGGATGGGTGTTTGGAAGATTGTGCTCCTCGAAGCTTAGAGCTACAACATCCATCTCTGTATCTTCAGCTCCAAGAGCCTGGTTCACTGTAGATGCCTAATACTTGTTAAATGAATGAATCAATCGATCACAAAGCTACCTTTGCTGCTAAATATGGATTCATCCTTCTGTGTGGCTTGGGCTCCAAATATGTTTGGTCCTTCTTTGTGCTACTGATTTTGCCAATACACAGAAAATATTCAGTAGACATTTGTTAAATTGCAATGAAATAAACAATACCTCCCAAGAGCCACATTAAATTTAAAAATTGATCCTGGGAGCCACTCCTTTTCAGATACCAAATCCTGTGCCAGTTAGGGATGCTTCTGTCCATAAGTAACAGAAACCCGAATCTACTTAAACAAGAAAGGGCTTCTTTCTGGAGTGAGAAGTCCAGAGGTAAGCAGTCCAGGGCTGGTGCAATGAACCGGCAGTGCTCTGTTCCCCCGACTGCAGCGCGTGGCCTTCTTGCCCACAGTCGGACCACTGCTTCCTCTCCAGGCATCCTGTCCACATCGTTCAAGGTTGAACTGGGACAGAGGAGTAGCGCTCAGTCATCTGTCCCACTTAACAGGAAAGTAAAATCTTTCTCTGAAAGACCTCAGATATTTCTACTTCCATCTCATTAGACAGAATTATAGCTTTGGTGCTAAGAAACCAAAAAAAAACATTTCCTAGAATAGGGGCAGGTGGGAAAAGAAGGGGTAAGTGATGTCATGTCCCCCACTGCTCCTGTACAGACAGGAGGGGGTTTAAAGATCTTTCAGTCCTATTCTATTATTTCTGGTATATTCAAGTTTCTTCATATCCCAGTCCTTAAAAGTAAATGTTTTAGACAAGTAACCAGCCTCGGAGTAAGGATTTTAAAACATTTTACTAAAATGAACTGTTTCAGATTCCCAAGATGAATTTGATGTTCACAATTGACGTGCTGTCTTGTGGGTAAGTCTGAGGTCATGGCTTTGCTACCTGACTGAGGATGCTTAGTGGCCCATCTCTGGCTGGCTGGACTGAGAACTGAAAACTGATGAGGGCTTAGAGCCAAAAGTTTGGTCCATCTCTGGCTGGATAGGATGAGTCTGCTTGCCTTTCCAAAACTGTGTGAGCTGGTCAAACACCTGAAGTTTTGGTATGGATGAGAGTGGCTTCAGTTACAGGTTCATGCTTTGGGATTTTTTTGTTTTAATATGTATCTAAGAGCCAGAAAAGGAGAAAAAAGAAACTTTTCTCTAAGCTCTGAATATGTTTATCAGGCCAATTATACCTTCCACTGTTTACTAGCATTACCATTTTAGATGTTTCAGAACCATATCTGGGCCTATATTTTCAACATGATATATATTTTTACTCAATCATAGTGCCTAGCAGAACAGTAAGCATTTAACAAATACTTCTTTAGTGGCTAACTGGTATAAAGATATATATATTGATAATGTCCCTGAATAATTTTAAGCCTGACTCAGTCAACAAATTACAGGATTTGGCTTAAATTATTACTCTGTAGATAATCAGAGAGATGGTATCTTTTAACATGACTACTCCATCATCCCAATATTTCCAAATTGCCTTGTTTGAAAAAGTTTAACATCTTAATCCCTGGAACAATGAAATATGTCAACACAAATTAAGTTCACTAAGGACCATCAAATAGCACAGTGGATCTGATGGCACCACCCAGTTGGAAATGCTATTTCAGTCTTTCTTTTTTCTTTTCCTTTTTTGCATGGGTTCAATTTATTTATGTTTCAATTATATTTTATTAATTATGCTATTACAGTTGTCCTGATTTTTTCCCCCTTTACCCCCTCCACCCAGCAATTCCCTTTCCCTCAGGCAATCCCCACACCACTGTTCATGTCCATGGGTCATGCGTGTAGGTTCTTTGGCTACTCCATTTCCTAAACTGTACTTTACATCCCCATGGCTATTCTGTAACTACTATTTGTACTTCTTAATCCCTTCATCTCTTCACCCATTCCCCGACACCCCTTCCCATATGGCAACCATCCAAATGCTCTCCATATCCATGATTCTGTCTCTGTTCTTATTTGCTTTTTTACATTCAATTGTTGATAGGTTTGTGGGTTTGGGTTTTTTTTTTTTTTTGCAATTTTAATGTTCATACTTTTGATCTTTTTTTAAAATAAGTCCTTTTACATTTCATATAATAATGGTTTGGTAATGATGAACTCCTTTAGTTTTTTCTTGTCTGGGAAGCTCTTTATCTGCCCTTCAATTCTAAATGATATCTTAGCTGGGTAGAGCAATCTTAGCTGTGGGTCCCACTTTTCATGACTTTGAATATTTCTAGCCAATCCCCTCCAGCCTGCAAAGTTTCTTTTGAGAAATCAGCTGACAGTCTTATGGGAACGCCCCTGTAGGTAACTAATTTCTTTTCTCTTGCTGCTTTTAAGATTCTCTCTTTATCTTTAAGCTTTGGCATTTTAATTATG